>DWJZ01001247.1:0-24510 GCA_018249125.1 Asbolis capucinus
TCAATAAATTTGTGCTTGACCACAATCCCGCCTGATGGTAAGTACCGATGTGGTCTAGATGGTAAATTCAAGCTTAAATTATTCATTTAAATTTTAAGGAATGAAGGAACCAACTGAAGTAAAAATATAACAATATGATTATTATTTATATTATACTAGTTTCCTTCCGCGGATTCGCCAGCGTAGTTTCTTGATAAAAAGTAGCCTACTTTTTCCAGTCTATAATCTCTGTGCCAAATTGCATTAACATGCATTCAGTAATTTTTGGGTTCCAAATATTCATCTATTCATCTCCACAAACTGGCATTTATAATATCAGTAGGACGGACTGCAGTATAGACATACCAACAACATAACTTATTATTGTATTTTTAACTTTGCTATATTAATTTAGAAGCCACCTATGACAGTAGCAGAATGAAAAAAAGAAAGACTAATGAAAAGAAACAAGAATCATGAACATCTAGAAATGTTCTATGCAGCATAATATACATATATCTACTTACGGCCACTCGTCCAAGTCTAGAGAACGGACCCTCGATATATGTGAGCCGAGATTCCTGTGGATGCCGGAGCACTCTATACAAATCAGTACTCCGAGGTTCAAGCTCGCCCAGTCCGGCTCTGAAAGTAAAAAGTATTTGTGTAAAATTGTGATTTGCCTCTTAACATTGCTATGTAATTATATCTCCTACTAATATATAGATATTACATATAATTGTATGTATATATTTAATAGGTATAATATGTATGCTTATATTATTAACTTCAGTGTTTGTTACACCTACCCCAAGTTTTCATAATCACCGGGGATAACTGGCAGAAATGCGTTATGGCATTAAGTCCGCCTGTTGTAACTAATTTTATTTTAATAAAGGATAAACAATCAAATATAAGAATAACAAACATTCATCCATCCATCCATCCTCACAAACTTTCGCCTTTATAATATTAGTAGGATATACAAATCTCATATTATGATGTTTGTAGTCGCACACCAATGCGGCTTGAACGATTTTCATTAAGAGTCTTGTTCTAAAAATCCACGTATTGGTCGTAAAGTATTTTTCATAACTCGTCTTACCGTAAACATATTTTTATCGTAAACATAAAGTTTTTTAAATCCAATAGGCAGTTTGACAGGCCGTAATGTCTAGTAGTTAGTGAACCTGACTGCTACACCGAGGGACATGGGTTTGATTCTCATCCAGGTCCAACTTTTCTGTGATGAGCAGGAATATTTGTTTTGTTTGTCTGGGTGTAAATATCTATATAGGTATATATTTAAACGTATATATGCACTTTTATCAGTTATCTGATCACCATGGTACAAACTGACGCTTAGTTTGGGGTCAGTTGACCATGTTGTTGTCCAAATATATTTATTTACTTACCGTGAGCGCCGCAGTCGCAGCATCGATCGTTCCCATGCACTCGCCGCACGTAGTACGTCGCCCGCACGTCGCCCGTCGAGTTAGCGCCCGTCGGCGCCGGCTGCCTTGACGTCTACATACAACAAATAACATAACTAACAATATTTTACACCAATTCTATTTTTTTTAACATTATTTATAATTTAAATTATATAATATTTTTGAGTAATATGTGTTTTTCCCATGATTTGATATTCAATATTCGGCCGAATAGCGAATATTTGAAGAAGTAGCCGAATATTCGAAAAGTGATTGCCTAACGGTAAGAACGTTGATCTCTCGAACGGGAGATCCTGGGTTCAAAACTTGTTGCTTGCACCTCTAATACACAACTCCCCACCCCCCTTGCACCAGCCCCAATGCTATAATTTTCAAACTAATGTGCGTTTTACAAGTTAATCGCTTGCTTCAGTGAAGGTGAACCATCTTGAGGAAACCTGTACTCCTATAAGAGTTCCCCATAAAGTTCTCAAAGGTATGTAAAGTTTATCAATCCACAATTTACCAGCGTTGTAGAGACCTTTACCCCTTACACGGTGAGACCCGAGCCCAAGAGTGGGACAGTTGCAATGATGACTCACCCGTCCCTGCAGCGAGGCTAGTATCTGCGCCTCGACCGCGCACACCCAGGCGTCCCGCTCGGCGGCTGCAGCGGCCGGAGATCCACCACCACCCACCACCCAGCGCCATCGCTTGCCGTCCAGGCTCACTATCGTGAACTCGCACGAGTTGCTCGACTCGCCCTCTGGAAACACGTTACCATAAAAAAACATTAGAATTAAACATTTTAGAAGCCAATGGGTACTTACGATCTGTTTATTATTTTACCGATTTCGGATCCACGCCAATATTATTTTAAAAACATACATTACATATTGTAAAGTTAACAAGTTCTATTAAAAATATTTAAAAACACAAGTCATCAGGATGAAAGACATGCAAAATTTCAGCTCTGTAGTGTGAGAGGAAGTGTGTCTAATAAAGCTTGCAAGATTTGACCCATTACCAAGGAATATACAAAAATACTAACATACAGCTTGTAAAAATCCTTAATCGTGGACACACGATCGTGACAAATTGCTGTCATGTTACACACACACAAGGATTAAATGTAATTCAAACATGGTGGAAAGAATTTCGTGCAAGAAACTACCCTATACTCGGTGGAAACTCAATCAGAATTTTTATAATTAGTTTTTTTTACAATTTATGATAATTTTAACAATATAAACTTGACAAGTTCAATGGTAAAAATTCCAGATGGAACTTGCACCGAGGATAGAAAAGGTGTCAAGTAGATTTTCTGGTCAATTAACCCTTCCTACCTTCCTCTCCGTCCTTCTTAACACCCCCGCTCTTAACACGTCGATGTCTCTTCTTAACATGCGGCGTATCCTTGTCCGCTGAAGCTTCTATCTCGCCAGCGGGCTCCTTCATAGCATCGAACGCCGACAGCAACGCCTTGTCGGTGGCTCGTGTCGGCTTCTCTTTGTAACCTGCAACAACATCTGTACTAATAATAAAACTGTAACGAGGTCAATTCTGTACATGAAATATTTCTTGAAATTTGTAATGCAGAGAGGCTTTGTTATTGTTATAGAGACCAAAAGAACTATTAGAGCTTCACGCAAAAACCAGCTGGACAGATTTATATGAAACTTGGCATAGACGTAGTTTAAAACCCGAGAATGGTTATGGGATAGGTTACAGGATGGGTTTCATCCCAGGATTGAATTTAGTTCGCACAGGATAACAGGTTCAAATTAGTATGGCAACTCCGAAACCAATGGAGCAATTTAGATGAAATTTAGCATATTTGTGACTTATGTAAGGACAATGGTTTTAGAATACTTTATATCCCAGAAAACTGCTTAGTTACCGTGGGATAATAGGTTAAAATTAGTATGGCAACTTTGAAACCAATGGACAGACAACTCTTCTTCAGAAGTGAAGCAAGGGCAATTATATAATATATAATGTATAAGCGCCACAAATTATAGCACGAGCAAGATCGAGAGTTGCGTTGATGATAATGAGGATTTATGAAAGTGATCAGCAAAGTTAAGCAAAAGCGGGAGCGGTCGTTACACAGATGAGTTACTAATAGTAGCAAAATCTTCTTGAACGTTCCGACCTTCATGGACACGAAAATCCAATTGTCATCGTCAGATGGCAGTCTTAACTTGTCAGAGGCCTGCAGACGGCAAAAAGCTTGGGTCGGGTCTCCAATCCCTCCACCAACCCGGATTGGAGCGTGGTACAACTTCCTAGGCCTCCTCAATAACGAGAAGATGCTAATTGCTCATTAGTGAACCACTTTAGTTTGAAACCAATAACGATAAGGACATCGACAGGCCGGTCAAACTTTTCTGTGATCAGCAGGAATGTTTGTTCTGTGTGTCTGGGTGTCAATATCTATATAAGTATGTATTTAAAGATATATACGTATATTTATCAGTTGTCTGATCACCATAGCACAAGCTAACGCTTAGTTTGGGGTCACATGACCGTGTGTGAGTTGTCCAAAAATATTTATTTATTATTATTTATTTATCTCACCTAATGACAGTCCACCAATACTATCATGTATATCCATACTGGTGTACCCATTGTATCCAGGTACAGTCGTGATGATAGACTTTGACCCACGCGGCTTCTGGCCGGGAACCTTCACGGTCACGTACTGGAGAGATATCTCCTTCCCGTTCACGTCCTCCATGTAATCCTGAGGAGAAAACAGAATTATATTTTAAACTTTTCGGTAACACATTAAGTTCAATGTAACTGGTATAATAAATGCGCTAATTTATCAGGATAGAGTACTCCGTCACGTTAAAAGTACTGAGCGGATCTGAATGAAATTGGGCACAGTGACAGCTTAGGATCTGAAATAACCCATAGGCTACATAATACTTTATGCCACGGGAGCAAAACCGCGGACTAAAACTAGTGATATACTACACTATAAGGGGGTCATTAAAAGAAATCCTTAAATTTAATCCATTGATATTATAAATACGAAAGCATGTGAGAATGGATGGATATATGGATGTTTGTTACTCTATCACGCAAAAACTACTGAACCGATCTGAATGAAATTTGGCACACGAATAGATTATACACATAGACTACTTTTTACCAACATACAATGCGAGAGAAGCCGCGGGCGGAACCTAGTAATATTACAAATGCGAAACTAGCATTGCCACTCTTTCAGTACATAACATTTTATTGCGATAAAAGGTTCAAAGGGGTTGATATAGGGGATGAAAGCTTATATATAACTTTATTTGTAATATCGACCTATGAGGGTGAGAGAGAGATAAGAGAGAGAGATAAGAGGGAGAAAAGAGACAGAGATAAGAGAGAGAGAGCGATAAGAGAGAGAGAGATATAAGAGAGAGAGAGAGAGAGAGAGAGATAAGAGAGAGAGAGATAAGAGATTAACAACAAAATCAATATTAATAACTTGCACTTTGATAACCCTACAACAATATATTAGAGCCTAACTTTTATCATTTAATTGTTTAAATTATTGCGCCAATTATTTTGACTGGTACTATAACTACTCATAAATGGGAAATAATCAATTGACCCAATTGTATAGTATATTGGAATCCGTATATAGTGATAACTGACCAGTTATCTAACTACTATTTGTCAACTGACAAATTGCACAAAGGGGAAATGTATTGCTGAAACTATTAGTTAAACGACTGAAACAATTAGGAGGTGTGTTCGTTTATATTTTTAAACAACTTCAGAATTTTACAATTACCTCATAAACGTGTACTGGATGGAATGATTCTCAGATTAATTTTTTTATTCAAAAAGTGATGCTCGTTCATTTTAATTTGAGCGACATCTGACGAGTAGTCCGAAAAACTAATAATGCATATATTGGTTTCTATAACGTTGACGATGTTCTGATTTTATTTTTTGAGGTACTTTTTGATGTCGCCATAGGTTACCCAAAGGCTAAAAGGAGCCACAATGTTCAGATTTTATCTCGTAAACACCTAACATTTTAAATTAATTATTTAAAAAATCTACCTCTATTACTTTTTATGCTATAAAACAGATTAAATAACCAAGATACGAAGAAAGAAGGATAACTAGCATTTTTGTCTCTTTCACACATAAGAAATACTCACATGTAAACTGGGATGATACGTCAACCGGCCATCATCACAGAGAGTCACATACTTCTTCTTCCACTCCTTATTCAACGCCTTGCTGCTCTTCTTGTACAGATGCCCTTGCTTCAGGGGAATCGCTCTTCCCGACCCCAACTCCCCATTCTTCAATCTATCATCACCCTTCTTCGACGGCGTGAATAGATTCGATCTTCTCCTCGACTTCCTCGATGTGGTGGGAGTTGAAGAAGGAGTGGGGAGGTCTTTGGGATCCTTGACAGGTTGTAGATTATCCAGACAGTGGGAAGCTGTGAACTTCACGTTGTTGTTTTCAGTGGCGATGGAGACGAGGCCAGAGGAGGACCCATGGCTGCCGAGAGAGTTACCCCAACGCGATGACGTGTCTGAACCGTTGGTACTGTGTATTTCGACGACGTGCGTCGACGAGATCCCGCTGCTGTTTGACGACGCATCGAAGGATGACGCGCCTCGGTGGAGATGGTGTGATGAGGCCGAGAGTGTGTGATGGGTGCGAGGTAAGGAATCCTGGAAATAGAGAAGAAAAAATCTTTAGGTATACCATTCCATCAAACATTCTGTTTTTTTTTAATCAGACTGTATCTATTTATTCTTGATAGCGACAATGGACTCTTTCAAAATCCAGATTTAATCGATATTTAGTTTTTTCCATATTGTTATACAGAAATCTAAAAAAGTTTATGTAATTTAGAGATACGTCATCAAACGAAGCCTATCTGGCATAAGCGTATAAGGTATAGTCTATACTACCTCATAAAGTAACCTATCATAAAAAGGCGTATGTATCGTAAATCAGGACGTGTCATAAATAAACTTGTGTCGTTAATTACCCTGTGCGTCTAAAATGGACATAGTTATGCACAAAGTAGCAATCTCCGTGATGCCATCTTTTGAGGCGCTTTATGCATACGTCAAAATCATGGTATGAACGTCACATCGTATTTCTTTAAAAGTTATTGGCTTGCTAAAACATTCACACGACGTTTCCCATGTTCAATGCCACATAATTCACGACACGGCGGTCACAAACGAGAGTATCGAGAGTGAAACTTGAAGCCAGATGACTGTACTTGTGTGGCATTCTGGTTTTGCCTTCTGGAAATTTCCCTTTCAGAATGTGTTTCAGCAGAATCTACTATTGAATTATGTCAGAATGATATCCGCTCAAATCTCTCAAATTCTTTCATATCTTCGTTTTAACATGATTCGTCTGAAACGGTGGTAAATTCAAAATATGTGACGTCCAATATGTATGAACGTATATAGATTGAATATTTGACCTACCAATATTATATAAATCTAAAGAATCCTGCAAACTTAAATGAGAAAAGTGATGAGATGCATTAATTTATTTCCCAGCGATATTAACATAAAAAAGACATTAGCACACGCGATAAAAACATAATGTTCAGGGCATCGGGTGCCTATCTTACGTAACTACTACAAAGATTCCTTATAAACATCCCGTCTAGCTGGAAATGTCACTTAATTAAAATATAACACAGTAAAATTACGAATTGAGCTATAAGAACATCTGATTGCACTTGGTAGTAAATCTATAGGGTATAGATTCTTCTCAAGTCTAAGGAGGCCTCGAGCATATTTTGCTGCTGCTACCGCTGCTTTGTTGTTGGACGTGGTAATGGTATCGGATTTTGTATTCTGCCTCTGTCAAAGTCAAAACATGACTTGAAGCCACCCATCGTCATCTTTATGGCACCCGATACCCACCTTACTGAGGACTCCTTTCGCAATGAGAAGGGAAAACTATAATCCATCTCGATATTAGTAGACATCGAGACATTCGAGAAATTTACGAAATGTATCACAGAGGTACAATGCGCAGTTATAATTTTCAAAGCTTTTGTTACAAAATCGTGCTATTACTACAGTCAGTATTACCACGGCCTTCGCGACTTTGAAGCTGGGCTAATGCTTTACAAAAGATAATTACGGAGGAACATTGGAATTCTGTCGAAATTGAGTTTTCTAGGTTTTTTAAGCCTTTCATTATCGCTTTGATCGTCTACACTTACAACAGCTAAAGCTAAATGGTACATCTTTTAGAGATCTGTTAAGCTCGTAATGACATTCCTACACAGTATCGAAAATTTAACACGAAACACGTATTAAACTTATGAAAAAAGTACCTATACTCGATGCAGGTTCGATCCGAAATGAATAGCCTGGTGGTGGTTACGGTGTTATTGGATTGAAATATATATGTATATATAATGGTAAATATATATATATAATGGTAAACATAGAAACGGAATTAATTAAAAAAAATGTTTTCATGTTATCTTTCAACTGGCCGCCGCCCGTATGTCAAATTCCATTCAGATCCGTTCAGTAGTTTTTGCCTAAAGGAGTAACTTATAAAAAATCCAGCCATGCTTACAAACTTTCACAAAATTTATATTTTCACAAACATTTATAATATTAGTGGGATTTTCCATAGATTCTCAACCGATCAGCGTCCGTAATAACTGTATCTACTTGACACATGTCAAGTACCTATCCATTAGCAATTATACTCGCATAGTAACAGACAAATTCCATCCCGCATATGTTTTCACACAGGAAACCGCGAGTGCGATCTTACACAATACAGAGTAACACGACGTTAGGGTAAAAATAACAAGAGCTAAGCTCAACAAATTACAACGTTACGAAGCACTACGAATACTTATAAAACGTTTATCGAACTTTATTTATAGAATTGCGTGTTCCTGTTGTACGTAATCACTATATTACTGTTAAGCCGACTCAAAAAATACCACTCATATTGAGTGGAGAACTGAGCTGAGGAGTGGGACAGTTGTGGATTGAAATTACGACTCAATTTATATAATTTTAACTATATGATAAATAAAACAGTTGCCAAGATAAAGTGGATAAAAATTGGATACTGAAAAATATTACAGGAATGACGAGTTTGGTTCACAATTAAGACACCTGAATTTAAAACAGTGTATGCGAATTTAGCCGAGAAATTCCTTGGACAAATTCTGAAATCTGACGAATACAAATGTATGCAAGGTATAATGTCCTTTGTTTAGCTATAATAATAAAAAAAATACTGAAACCAAATTAGTTTGATCAGGTTCGGTTCAACTAATTTTATTTATTGAAAAAGGACTACAATAAGCGGGGTCCCGTCGATATTTCTTCTTCCCTATACGGTTTGACGTGAAAATTTTCAAGAAGTTATCTTTTTACTGAGATCACCATCCTTGACTGGTAACATAAAACGGGTATTGTATATATTTAAAAAATATGCAGAGACGTTAATATAACCGGTTAAGAACTGGTTCTACAAATTATTAACGATAAGTTATAAGCACGTGACATATATCGATAAAGTTTTTTTCTCATCAGAGTTAGGAAATTGGCATTTTGATTGGTATCGACATACACACAGACATCACAACGAACATCTTTTGCTATCTGACCAAGTACACACGTACCTAGTACTAACGTGTGACACACGGTAAATCTTAGTGTCAAGGTCGATAAATTTTGTAAAGAAGTCGATAACACTTATCGTTTCAAAATTATCAATGATAAATGCCCATTTCTAAGTAAACAATACCAAATAAATAATTATATCGAATTGATTATGACACATTACATTACGAACCATAAGCAATATTTGAATATACATATAATAGGTATTTATTTACCTATTACTAAAAGAATTTTTTTTGTTCTTAATGCCCGGCCAACTCGCCATAAAACATTCCTCTTTCCTACTTCTCCTTACTGCCAACTTTCTTCTCTTTTTTCCCTTCTATTTTCCTACTGCCTGCGGTCCTGAGGCTATATGTTACTAGAGGAAATTAGTGTCATTAGTGATCGATCTACGGTTGCTTCAATATTTCACTGCTCCCTAGCTTTCTTTATTTTCCTCGTATTGTTTTTTAATTTTTTTTTAACCTTGAATAAGTTAATGCTTGACACAGATCCCACCCAATATGCAGGTCTACCACGTTCTTCTTGGCAGGTATGGCGTTGACAGCTTAGCCCGGAGTTTCCAATGTCAACGGGCGGCGATTATTTACCATCAGGTGACGAGTCTGCTCGTTTCCCTGCTAATAACAGCAGAACGGTGAGATATACTTTTAAAAAGACGGTTGCGAAAATCGTGGCTAGACTGTCCTATATACATACATATCGTGAGTACCCCAATAGTAAAATGAGTACTCATTACATATAGGTTTCCTAAAAAAATGCATTACACGCCTTTCCTACAAGTAACAAAATGTATCTGATAAAAAATATCCCGAATATAAATTGCGTAAGAACGTCATACATATTGACAGAAAATATTTATCAGCTGGACATAACATATCGACCAACACCGGACATGAAGATAATGCAGGACGATTCTTAAACATTTCACACAATCGAACGAGAAAACCCACACATGTGTGTCAAGTGGATTGTGTGTCATGAAGATTTAACATGCCAGGATAATCGCATTATTATGAATTGACATTACTATTATTGACTTACGTATTGTGCACAATTATGACGTCACACACAATATATAATCGTCTACATCAGCATAGATAAACCTTAAGTATAGATTATTAAAATTTTAATAAATACCCTACTATACCACATTTAAAAAAAAAGTCAAATTCCTTTATTAAACACAAGCTGATAATACTCTCGATTCAATTACCCTTCAAACAAAATTCAATTATCTTTCAAAAAACAAAATCTAGATCAAAATCGGTTCATCCGTTTAATAGCAACGATGCTAGATAGACACGTCAAAGTCATAGATTTTATATATGAAACAATGTCTTGTGGACCGTCCTGTGCGTCTAGTGTTCAGTAAAACTGACTCTGATAAGGACATTGTGGGTTCTATACCCTAACAGAACAATTTTTCTTGTAATGAACGAAAATGTTTGTACTGTGTCTGGGCGTAAAAAATCTTTATGAATTATACCTATATTTGAATTAAATATATAGGTATTATTTTTGTTGCAAGACTCCTCTCGTTTAGTACCCACGTTTAGCTTTTGTCAAAATCACTAAAGAGATTTCCATATATTATTACGTACTCTTTGCAAAGAGAAAAATATTATAGATGCATCTGTATTTATACAAATTTCAAACCAAACTCAACCTCAGTTCGAATTTTAAAATACATTCCAACAATGTCTTGCACAATCTGGATTCACTCAATGACCGTTTACGAAGTGACAGCTAGAGAAACACAAACAAACACACATAAACAGGCACATTTTATTATGTTGCTGACAGATGGAACTCAATACCGGTTCCTTCGCAGACAAGGAAGTTGTCGCATTGTCATGTGATATGTTTCAGTGTGGTATGCAATAGTTTTCCATATATAGAACATCATAATCTTAACATGGCACCTACTACTTACTTTTCAAGATAAAGTGCTGACCACAGAACTACGTAATTTCATAGAGAGTAAAACCGATCCTACCGGGAAGCGTTTCGATTGCAAGCGATCGAAAAATTTAAGCAACACCGGGCGCGGTCGGTAAGAGAATGGATGACCGCTAGTGGCAAAAATTTCATGAACGCTTCCCTGCTTGGAAGGGTACGTAAAGCCGCCGATAAGCCATGTCGGAGACCTTCGACCGGCATAAAAACATCTGATGCCTGGGTTGCCCTCTAACCCCTCCACCAATCCGCATTGGAGCAGCGTGGTGGAGTATGCTCTAGGCCTCCTCAGTATGAGGAGTGCTCATGGCCATGCTTAATAGGCCATCGATGGGCTGGCCAAAGTCATATTGGTGTAACCTACAAAATTCTTTAATTACTAAACCATTCCTTAGTATCGATGTTGTGCACAGATTTTAATTTTGCAGTGTTTACAGTAAGACTACCTACCCCTACGCACTGCCTGATTCAATGAAAAAAATTACAATATTTTGGTAGAATTACATAATGAATTACAAACACAGCCGAAAACCTGGCCTAGTTTGACAGAATGTAAAAAAATATATATTATCAAACAACTTTTGTTAATAAATTAAAAAAAAAAAAGTTTCAAAAAGCCATAAAGGGCGCTCTTGTTTGAAATTGTTAGAATATAAATTATTAATAATCAATCAAGAAAGTTGTTCATTATTTCTAATCTGACTAAGTCACTACTGACTAAAATATCTATTAAAAGTGTTAGCAGTGATAATTCAAAATGAACACTTACATATTCTGGAAAATTTTGCATATTTCATTTAATACATTGTTATTTCTAAAGACTCATTATTCAATTCACAGATCTCAACAGTAACTTGATCATAAGCATTATATTTATAGGTGCAAGTAGATAAGTATGAAATATAGCCGCTCAATCAACATAGGATGAAAATTGATATCAATATGAATTAACAAGTGGCCTAATTAATTTATTGGAATGACTGCATTCAGACGAGAATACAATCTTAACTGGATGCACTGGTCGATTTAATATTTAATAGGGCATTAGTTCAACTAATGGGGTAAAATTTAGCAACTGTGTGTATAGGTACCTACTAAAGTCAAATAGAATTTCATATCAGTCGGTTATTAAAGCTTATAAGTAATGTAATTTGAACTTTTTTAACTATCGGAATGAATTCTTACAAAATTTCTAAATTCAATAAATAATGAATTGAATTAATTTAAGAATGACCTAATCAAGGTATTGTTTTAACAATTGTATTAATTTTGATTAGTTTGAAAAATAAGTTATGGTTTGAAGAATAACTAGGTTATTTTATTTATGTCTTATTTTAATTAGTGTAAGTACTATTATGTAATAGGCTGATAATGTTTTTTACTGTCTGAAATTGTGTAGAATTGAGGTAAATTAAGAAATTGAACAATCTTTATCATATAAATACTTTGTAGATTGCAGTTTCACACAATACATAAACATTCTTTTAAGAGATAAAGTAGGCAGATACTTAAGAATGCTATCTGTAATAAACATTCAACAGTTTAAAGGTTATTCATAAATGGAATTAATTGATAATTAATATAATAAATCCTTATTTACATTACATACCATATTTTATTCCATTTATTTATAAACCAATGTCTTGATTAAATTAAACCAAGACTTGTGTAACAATTTCATGAGACAAGGTGCTTTATTTAATTTTCTGTGAATTTTATTATACGCTTTTATCAAAATATATATATTAAGTTCTGACATTATCCATTTAAAAGTGGTTTTTATAATATTTGGGTCCCAAGTATTCTGCATTTCATTTCTTAAAATAGTATTTATACCAACCTCAGTTTAATTTTTTGTATGTTAGAATGCTCTTTGTTTATAGTGGACCCAAATACTGAAATACTATGGGACCCAGAGTCAATTTCTGATCAGGGCAGATATTTATGTGGCTCAGTGTAATAATGCTATAAATGTGAATGTTTGAATGTTTCCCTTGCCTTCACATGGTAACTGTTGTACGGATTAAGACGCAACTTGGCACAGAGATAGACACAGCCCGCAGGCAATATATTGTTGTACAATATTTTCTACAGAAAATTAGTTTTGACATACTTTTAAATGAAATTCTCAAGTTAATACAGTTATTATTTCATTTTACAAATGTATAGCACGACTGTTCAATGACATTCATTCATATTTGTCACAAACTAACAATTTCAAACAATGTTATGAACCATTTGTGATGATTCAGATGTAAATTTTACAATATTGAGAAACAGATACTGTAATAAATAAACATAAAAATGTTGAATATTAATTATGTATAAAATTCACCAGAGTTATTTGCATATCAAGGAATGTGTAAATTATTCATGGTGATATTCATTGCAATATTCATTATTAGTGTTAAAATATTATCGCCTTCATTAATAAGATATTACCAATTATATTTTTCTATACTTGTAATATACATTGGGCCTTCTCAGAACTGAAATTTAATATCGAAAAGAAAGTGACAAAATCCAAGAACAATGCAATTCAAAGTAGTTTTTTTAATTTGGGTCTTTTAATTTATATATGTATGTGTGTGTTTTTTCATACCTTGAACAGCTATGATAGAAAACAATGTCAACTATTTTAAGTATTTTATTTCTCTTTATAGTTTATTAATGTATCATGTATAAGATTAAATCATTTTATTCATTGAACTTTAGTTATCAATTCATATCTAGAACTCCCACTTAAAAAGATAAAGATAAAAATACCACAAATGTTGGTGTTACTTTTGCATATGGAAAATAATATAGGTCTTTACTGGTGGTAATAAAACAGATTTTCGGAATTTCTCCACAATTGCAAAGGACCAGAAAGCAAGATTAATTGTTGTTGAATTATCTCAAAGCAAAATTCATAAATACACAGACTAGGGGTCATGATATTTAGTGGCCTTCAGATTAAGAATGTCTATAAGATGATAATATTTAAGATAATATAGTTTTACCTTATAAAGAAACGTAGAATGGTTGTGGCTTGGCGAATTGGCCAAGGGCTGAGGAGTGACCGGCCTGGAGCCAGACAAACATTGCGAAGATGCAGATAGCCTCGTACCAACGATCTTCTGACACGCTGAAACAACACATACAAAATCACCACGCCGTCACGCACTTAAACGCCTTCGATTCTCAATTGCACACGAAACAATCAAGCACTATTCTTATTCCAAACACGAGAACAATGCAATTTAAACGGTAAATGTACACGCACATTCAAATTTAGCCGATTTTCGACGGTCGCGCTCCTCAGCTCTCTGGATATTGTAACATGAACTACGACGTCTCAGACTTGATATCGGCGACATATTCGATTTAAAAATGAGTGTTTTATCCATCTCGCCATTCAGAATTTTCATAAAATACCACAGTAATAATAAATAACACAGAACAACGGTTGGAATGCCGGTGGCATACAACGGCGTTCGCGTCAAAAAATGTAAACAATGCGGAGCGACCGAGCGACCGATGAACGAAACGAAAATGTACGATTGTACGACCGCGCGCCGCCGACCCGGTGTTACCACTGCGATGCACAGAGTTCCCCATGCGTAGCAGTTTGAGCTATCTAATATCTTCATTCAGGACGCAGTCTCACGCAAAATTATTATTCGAATGCATGAGCACGAGAAAAACTATATTAAGTAATCGATCCGTTTACTGTTTAGTAAACTGAATTCATATTAACGAATTACCACAGTGCGAATGGCATATTCAATATAACAATGTTTAACAACGAATAGACACTGTGGTTTTTACTTGCATTGATTACTAGAATTAGTAGTACTAAAATATTTGAACAATACTTCGAAATTATGTATGCCTACATTCCGATGCAAGTCTCAGTTATTGTAGAACTAAAAACTACATTTCAAAAAATACAACTGAAACAATACGGAATTAAATTCGAACGGTCGTACGTACGTACTTATAGAACAATTAATAGAATGACATCATCTTAACAAAAAAAAACTTAAATGTATTCGTTATACTAACCGTCTTGAAATACTCGTTCGACATTCAAGCCATACGTCGCACACGTCTCGTAGTAAGAACACCTTCGGAGTTCATTCGATAGCTTGCGAGCACGGTTATCGTCCACGACGCGCGGGCTGCTTTCACTTATGGCATCTGGAAGAGTAACACATCATTAAATCGGAAATAAACTATTAGAAATACCGGACGGAATTAAAATATGTTAATCAATGAACTCCTAACGAGTCAGCGGACGCATCAACATGTTTGTATGTAATAAGCTATAATCTACCAAAACACTTTCACTTCGAGGTCAAAGGTGTTTGATGAGCCAAAGCAGTTGAGCAGGTAGTTAACTATTTGAAGATGTACATAATGATTTAAAATTTAGAAAACATTCTATATATATTGCATAAAAAGTTGTAATAAGAGACTACAGTATAAAGTTCACTGACCTTGAGTTCCAACAAGTATTATAGGTATTTCTGCGGAATTTCTATAGTGCGACATTTTATTAAAGTAATTGGAGACGGTGTTGTAACTAATCTCGTTTTCTAGACTAAAGACGAAAATCACGGCATCCACCCAGGCGGTGAACTGTAACAAGAAGAAAAATTACTCCAAACTTGTGTTTCAGTCAATATCTCAATTAAAATAAGAATAAAAAGTAAATTGTACTTGATGTGTCATATAATTCCCTGGAGTAACAGAAATTACGAATAAAACTATTATCGATTCTCAAAATATATACGAATATAATCAATTCTATAGAGTTCTTAATAAATTGTTATCGTAATCTATAACAATTTTATCGTCGTATCTTGTGCGATCTCTACATGACCATTTCGAAATTGTGGATAAATTGTGTCTATCTAGCTTACTTAATCAAGTGATGTCTAAATTTTTAACAAACGGCACATATCGATATCAAATAATGACAATAAAAACTTTACAAGACAAAAAGAGCGTGAGAAAATGATATCTTTGTTTAAAAAAGTTGCAGTGTTCTTACTATAGCAACGTATTGTATTTCTAATAGACATACAAAACTAAAAACATGGATGTAATGAGGATGTAAGGTCGTCATATTACGTATCTGACGTAAAATCCCCCTAGAGTACCTACCGCGAAATAAATTGTAAAGAAAAAAACCCACCCCTATGTTTTAGTGCGTAATTATTACATGGGGTAATTTCGAGAAACGGTGAGGGAACGAAAAGGGTTATACCATGGAGCCGTTCGCTTATTATGATATAACTAGAATTTTTTTTTTCAATTCCATTATTTATATCTACGCGTATAGGTTAAAAATAGTGTTAAACTGTATTGCCATACTAAATACTAAAGTGAATATAAAATAACATAAATGAAAACAAATAAATCGTTAACGTAAATATTGATTTTCTATACAACAAAATTATGTACTTAAAATTGACATAAATTAGACTACAACAAATAACCATTTACTATATTTAGCTAATTAGTCGTTAAAATTACACAAGAGATTTCACTAAAATCTTCAGTAATTCTGATTAAATTACAATCAATTTCTTTATACATAGTTTTGTCGCTATAAATAAATAAAACGTGCAGAGGGTTCAAACAGCCAAGAGTGTGTATGAACAACAGAACTTCCACTTCAATGAAGATGCGTACATACGAGGGCGTCACCCCTATATCCTCCGAACAATCGACGGTAGAGACCCGTCATCCGGTTACTAAGTGCGTGATGCACAACAGAAGGAAAACTAAAAAATCGTCTCCTAACTCTAGCCATCTTATTTCATTTATATAAGAGAAATATCACAGTGACATTGGAAGTAAAACAAAATAAAGAGATATATTGGTGATATGAAAGAGAGATATCGACAGGCCGGTTGGTCTAGTGGTTAGTGAACCTGACTACTACACCGGAGGTCGTGGGTTCAATTCCCACCCAGATCAAACTTTTCTGTGATGAGCAGGAATTTTTGTTCTGTGTGTCTGGGTGTATAATAGAAATATCTATTTAAGTATATATTTTAAAGTATATATGTATGTTTAACAGTTGTCTGATCACCATAGCACAAGCTAACGCTTACTCGTAGTTTGGGTTCAGATGGCCGTGTGCGAGTTGTCAAAAGATATTTATTTATTTATTTTATTTATATTACATTTGTGTGAAAAAGAACACTTATTTAATTAGTAAAGAAATTAATACATACAAAATCATATGATCGTTTTTATAAAGAGAAGGTTCCATACCACCATACAATACATATGCCGGAGACGTAACACTAATAACGCACTATAATACCAACTCTCCTCATAACTGAGGAGATATAGAGCACATTCCACCACGCTGCTCCAATGTAAATTGATGGAGGGGTTTGTGGCCAATAAAAAAGGAGGAATTTTCAAAACCTCTCGAAGGTTTTCGATAAGCCGTAATAACTGCCATCTGACAGCTTTGGATACCTTGCAAAGCACAGAAGTGGTTAACAAACTTTTGTTTTTACTGGTAATCAGTAAATCTTTCTTATTTGAATAAAGCTTACGTTGTCTAAAGTTCAAAATATCTACCTTTTACGGTCCGAGATAGAGCCGTATTATACATAGACAGCGCAGTCTTTGCAATAAAGTCCCATTGGCATTCTTTGCGCCTTTTATCCTAAAACTCGTAATTAACCAAACAAAATACATCTTTTGGTGTTAGAAATATTTAGAAACTAAAGTAACCACAATAATTGAACGTTGCTCTCTCGAACGAGAGGTCCTGCGTTCAGACCTTACCCAAAATTTTCAATGTTGATTAACTACGTTGAAGGGAAACATCGCGAGAAAACCTGCAGTCTCAGGATTCTAAAGAACTTTTAGGAGATCCTCGTATAGTTCTCAAAGATGTGTGAGGTCCACCAGTCCACACGTTCACAGTGTAGTGGACTATGGCCTGTACCCCACAAATCGTGAGAGGAGACCCGAGCCCAGTAGTGGGTCAGTTATATTGCATTCCCATAAACTAAGATAATAATACACATAATATACAAAAAATACAATAAACCGCTAAAACACGAATACGCAAATAGCTATCCCACCAACTTTTATTATTACGCAAATAATTTCCTGTTCTACATCAGTCAATGCTAACATTGTATTTTCAAAACCAAAAAGAAAAAAATATAAACAATAAATAACTTCCTTCACAAATAATCACCGTGCTTTAAAATGCAATCTGCATTCCATCGTAATTACAGTTCGATTTCGTAACGTTCACATACATATAAAAACTATCCAGATAAAATAAAATCTAAAAGTCTTACCAGTCCATTATGGCTTTGAATATTAACGTTTCGACTCTCTACACAATGTGCTATTATAAGAGTATGTTCAGTGACATTAGTAGTGATAATAAAAGTAACAAAGTGATCAAAGTTCGTCACAGTCTGAACAGGGCGGCACACACGAGGCGACTGGGCGGGCGGGCGGATAGGAGCCTGGAACGACGAACTTTAGCGAAGCCTTTACATGGTGCTATTTCACTTACACACACAACAAAGGCGTTCGGAAATGAGATAGTTGCAAAATGCACTTGCTTCGAGTTTTGCATTATAGTTCATTGATGTTCTCTTAATGATGTAGCAAGTTAGCTAAGCCATTAGTTCCTAAAATAATATCCCGTGTTAACGTAAATAATAATAAAATATTAAATAAATTAAATATTAAATAAATATTGTTTTTTGTTTTATATTAAATAATTGATGTTACATGTACAGGCCAGTTGGTCTAGTGGTTAATAAACCTGACTACTACACCGGAGGTCGTTGGTCCGATTCCCGCCCAGCTCAAACTTTTCTGTGATGAACAGGAATGTTTGTTCTGTGTGTCTGGGTGTTTAATAGAAATATTTATTTAAGTATGTATTTTAAAGTATATATGTATGTTTGTCAGTTATCTGATCACCATAGCACAAGCTAACGCTTAGTTTGGGTTCAGGTGGCCGTGTGTGAGTTGTCCAAAAAATAAAAATAAAATAAAATATGTAGTTATAGAAATAGCTATCTTTTATCAAATTAAGAATGAAATGAAGAATTCATCTTAAAATTCAGAATGTTTAGGCTCAGCATACTATTTTGAATATTAGTTAATTCATAATGATTAATTAAAAAAACATCTTTAGAATGAGCGATCATTAGTCTTCATGTTACAATAACATTACACAAAGACTCTACTACCCACTGACATGAGAAACATCAAATGTTACTTGGTAGGTTCAACCTACTCTACCATGCGTGGGCCTTAAAACTAGAAGGCCGGAAGAAGGGCATCATGATGACTATACCTACGTAAGTTCACAAAGAGGGGTACGATATATGGAAGTTAATGCAAAGTATAACATTTTATTAGGTATTAGTCAATCTAGCCTTTTGCCTACTTTCTGACAAAGTGCAGAATGGTTTTTCTTTGATGTCACAATTTATTTTTTTAAAAACAAGACATTGTATTGTTAAAAAAACTAAAAACAGTTATATATCACAATACATGCTTCAACAATATGCAATTTGAAGTACCTAATAAAGTATGTTTAAACAAAAATATTCCGAGCGATATCTTTATAGAAGTCGGGACAAAAATCTAAATTACCTGGCTATATCTGTTTTACAAAAGGAGTAAGAGATAACAAAGACTAATTTCACTCGTAAAAAGTTGTTTAGAGTATCCCAAGAGCAATATTCTTCAGACAACCTTGTCTGAATTTCGTTGAAGTAAATTTAATTGAAGTAAGATAATGTGTCTTTGATACATTTGATCCAACTGAGGTAATTTCAATACAGTTGTCGTATGAATTACATAAAAAAATATTTGTTTGAGCTTCTCTCATCGAATACGTGATGAAGTAGTAATTGGGTTATTTAAAAGATATTCGAGGTTTGAAAAACATTACTTAGAAGGGTGAAGTGAACAACAAATAATATATAAAAAAAATTACAATATTGCCGATTTCTTTAATATAAAATAATGGCCAAGATTGGACAGTACGGAACTTTTATCGTAGATTTCGTTCGTCGTCGCCATCGCCGGAAAATTGAAGCAAAATGAGTACGAACGTAGGAAGTAATCGAATCGCTTGTACCGGTTGTGTCGTACGTGCATGGCAGTCAGCGAGTGGAACGGTGAAATAATTTAATATTTCCCCAAAATGCGGGAGAAAATTATTAACAGACAACCGTGGCATGGAACTTTTTTTTTAATATGACAAACTGAATGCATTGTCCAAGGATTTGTATAATATATTATATTATTATTACTTCAATTTATGGGTATTAGACCAATCTTTCCTTTGTAATAATATTCCCACAATAATAAAATAAATTAGGTGTTATACTAATGATTTTAAAATCTAGGTAAATGTACGTAACTTTAACGTACCGCAAAATAAATTCAAAAAATCGTTTAGTCAAAAGACTTCGTTACGTAACTCAAAATTCATTACTAAAATAGCCTACCTTTTACATTTTTCCCACATTAAATAACCACCAATATCACACGTGAAGTCGTGCAGTCAAGCATTACATGCCTACCTAAATACCTATCGTTGACGTAAAAATTATTCAATCCGGATATTGTTACCTTTAATTGATGAGTTAGTTTAAAATAATTTCACATAATGTGAGATTATATAACTTACTCTTAATTTTAATTAAAATATTAACATTTATTATTCCTTGTGTTGCCTTAGAATGACCCTGTAGCCTATATCCTATTAACTCTGCAATCAAAACGGGACGTCTCGGATTCATATGCTGACTGGGGCAGGCATTATCTATGTGACAGATCAACGTTTGTTCCCGGGTTATAAATGTTATTTGTGTGTGTTATTTACGTTGTCAATGCCACCCAAATAACAACCACAACACATTAAATCTTATTGGCGAGGTACCTGATGCACAAATGGTTCTTTATTATTTTTATTTAGGTATATAGGTGCCTAAGCTTTTCACAAATCGTAAGTAATGTTAAAATTACACTCACTTTGTAACACAAGTAGGGTTGAGATTCATGACGTAACATTGGATGAGTGACTGTCACATTTTTTAAATCTGCCATTCACTGGGGTACATAATGTATATACATTGTAGATACCTACACGAACAATTCTATAATTCGTAACCACGTCTATGTTCGTAACCACCAATTCATTGTTGCTGCTTCAGAAGCGGTTACGTTATAATGACAAGCGATGTTATGTCAAATTTTGGCGCTTAAATCTTAAATGTCAAATTATTTTTGCTGACGCATGCATATCGCGGTGCCTACAAATACTACTTTTATTTTATTTACTAAATTTATTAAATAAATACAACGGCAATTTTTCAATTTCATATAAATTGTTGTGTAACATTTTTATTGTCGTGCACCCATCTCTGCTGTGAAAGCAAACTACCTATTCCTGTACGAAAAAAGTTTTTATCAATCAACAAAATATTTACATTGAAATTACAGGTAATTACTAGGTAAATAATTAATAGCAAAAACTGGAACGAACAGGCTGCTATCGTAAAGGAAGCAATTAGAGCGGAGTTTCAATACAATATCACTTATTTCGTTGTCAACTGTTCCGTTGATAGGACAGCTGTATTGTTTTGGGTCGTGATTTGAGGTTCGTATACACCTCTTGCTATGGTGAAGGAAAACATGAAGAGGAAACCTGCAATCTTGAGAACTCACCATGAAGTTCTCGAAGGTGAGTGAAATCCACCAATCCACGTAATCCAGTAGTAGATTATGGTTCTACCTCTCACATTGTGAGTGGAAACTCGACCTGTAGTAGGACAGTACTGGGTTGCAATGAAAGACGAATGAATACGCCATCGAGTATATAATTTTGTAGACGGTTAGGGCAGAGTATTTGACCAGTTTACATTAGGCACCACGCACGATGTATCGATGAATAATAGAAATTCATATATGGTAAAATCGTTAATTGACTAATCAGGATGCATTATTTTGACGAACCCTCCGCTGTTGCTTTCATGCTTTCGAGGTTTTGGTAAGTAGAATACTGTCCATAAGGCGTATAGTAGGCGATGTAGTAAAATAAAAGTAGGGCCAATTATTGAAATATTGAAACAGACTCAAGATAGATGGAGCTAAAATACCACGCTATGTAACAGCATATGTACAGGAAGCATGATAAAACAAATAGCAGTATATTATATGATAATGTATCCGGCACGGTGCAGTAGCTGACCCAATAATATTAGTTACAATGTTTAGGACACCGCTATATCACTTCAGAATTATAGATACATTACAAAAATTAACTTTAAAGAAAAATACAGGAAGATGCCAGTATAACGACCCGTACTCTTATGAGGGAGTGATTTTAAAGAGTAAGTAGACTGATAATTAGTTCGGTGGTTAATTCAATACTTATGAAGCATTGCTCGAAGAGAAGTTTTTAGTAAAAATAAAACCACAAAATAAACATAACAACCGAACAAAGAAGAAAAGAAAGAGAATGAAAAGATGAAGACTATACCTTCTACAATTGTAATTCTAGATGGATGGAGAAGAGAATAGATCATTACAACTACTAATTTACCTACAGTTGTTAATTATAATACATAAATACACCATTACATACAAATCAGTATCATTTGCTATCAATTTTATCTCAAATGAACGAGCTCTCAAAACGCGCCTCCGTTATTGTTGAAATTAATATTCAATTCAAAATTATACCCATACTACAGGACCACAGAAATGGCTGTGTGGGCGGCGCTTACGGTGGGAACGTCAAATTTTATTATTTAATGAACAAGCTTCTTCGCTATTATTAGACGAATCAATACATACTTGTATTAAGAGAATGGAGATACGTTTGCGCACGCAACTACCGAGCATATCATTAAGTTAGGGTATTTAAAACACTTATATTTTTGAGAAATACACTGAGAACATAAAATAAACGTTTATTTTAGTCAACAGACGTGTGGAGCACCGAGGCGGTGTACCCTGTTTTTAGCTGAAATGAATTTTCCTTAGTACTATCACCGTAATAGCTATGCAGCCAACCTACTAACGCAAAGTAGGCAAATTTTCGATATAACGAAAATAGCAAAACTATTTAAATAACATTGTTACGAAGCTAAAGCAATGTGTCAAAGATTAAATACCCTAAAATAGTGGTACATATTTATTCCATTACGCAGTAAGCACTATGAAATAAAAGGGCCGAAACAACAACAAGTTGACGGTAATGTTACTTTCAAAACGTGCATTATAATTAATAATACTCAGCTAAACAATTATACATACAGTAATCGTCTTTTGACGTACCGTCAAGATTCAATAAGCGTTGGAATCACGGCTTTCGCTCGTAGGGTTGCCCGCTCGACGGAATTAAATTTTCCCTTATAAATAATTCAGATGTAACGTCAACATGTCAGCGCCGCTAAGGTAACATGCCTTATAATCGCGTCACACGAGCGCACTGGGTAAATTAAACAGGGGTTGTCTGAATATTTCCGGACTATTAAAGATTTCTTCTGTTTCTAACTTAAAAGTGAAAATATTATGGCACATAACAATTTGAGGACGTGAAATGACAACAATATCCCATAATTAAGGCGCCCAGACGAGATATTTTCTCTTAGTCTTCGTGTCATCTCAAAAACTTACAATCAATGTTTGAGGTTACGATTAATATCAGGCACATGTGGCCATTGTTATATGTACATAACAACGAAATTCAAACATTCATAGAAAAGGAATTTTACAGAAATAATACATTCATAATAATATGTTAAAAAATAACATGGATATGTTGTCTGACATTTTCAAAAGCGTACACGTTGAATACGACAGAATAATCAAATGAAATTTACTTCTTTTGTTGTCTTGTTACAAGTAAATCGAAAACAGGTTTCGAGCCCCCGCAAGCGAAGCACCTCGGGGTGCGATCCCGACAAAAGAACTTATTGTAGACCTTCCTACACATGTGTACACAACTCATTATTGGGTTCTGTAGTACTTATCTAAACAAAGGGAACCTTGAAAATAACCTTAATTAATAAAAGCGAAATAGAAAACATACGCGACAAAAACCACAATTCATATCCGTAAAAATCAGTTCCACATGAGTTACTCAACTGACACCTTACATGATGGACGGGCAGGTCGTAAATTATATTAATCATAATATGTTGCCTAGGTACGGGGTAAACCTATGTAATAATTCACTCAAAAATTGTATTGTGACTTCTCTTTTCTGTGTTTATAAAACAGGTATTAAAAAAATATGTAAATGAATAATAATAAATATATATATCTCAGAACGAGTCACACGAGGACATCTGATTTCAAACTAAACATTATTGGTTTTACTATTTTTATCAGACAAGTGATAAACATATACGAGGGCCAAACTGAAAGTTTTTAGAACTGGCCACTTATAAACATTA
>DWJZ01001248.1:0-24509 GCA_018249125.1 Asbolis capucinus
TTTCTCTTCGATAATGTAACCCAACGTGTGAAAAAATATCCTTATATCGTGTACGCTTCAGAAATTATTGACAATACATCAAAACTTTGTTACGCCACAGAAGTATAACTTCTTACGTGTATACAAGTACACATATACTTTTTTTTTATTATGGTAGTTGGATTTCAGGTTACTCACTTCGTAGTTCAGTCGGGTTCGCCCGACTAGTTCCAGATTTAACCGGTTCTACTGGTCGCAAGCGCATCATCGGGTCTTAGGGAACGGCTATAATAGATCTACTAGCTAGAGTCGGGCCACCCAGAGACGTCAGTTTATCTATTTACTGGTTAATACCCGTAGTTCGCTCGTGATATGTTGATGAAAAGTAGCCCATATCCAAAGTAATATATCTCTGTGGCAAATTTTATTTCAATCCGTTTAGTAGTTTTCGGGGGAAGGAGTTCATCAATCAACAGAAACTTTCGCATTTATAGTATAATTAGAATGCATGATCAGCATATACGATCGCATATGCTTTATTTATTGAACTTATAACTTGTAACTGTGGCATTACTGCAAGCACATGTTAATAATGAAACAATAAAGACAAAAGATCTATGACTAAATTAATGATGATATTATAATAATTATTATGATATGATGATGATTAATATTATAATGAATAATTAGTAGATAAAAATAAGTTAGTAACAACAAGAATGTAGCTAGTAGACATTTTATCAAATTAAAATTTTCAAATTAAAATACACCGCATAATTTTTATTATTCTCCCAAAATACATGAAAACGCATATTTATAATATCTAGATTGTCAATTGTTTTTTATGAAAAACGTTCTTGTTTGACATTTTGATATTGATTGATTTATGAAAAAGTAACAAATATTAATTCATAGTTTTTATCAACACACCACGTGAGCAGTGCCGTGGGTGGAAACAAGTTATAGTACAAGATTCAATATACTAAGATTCAATATTCGACAGGCCCGTTGGTCTAGTTAGTGAATTTAACCGACACCGGAGGTCGTGGGCTTGCTTCCACCCAATTCAAACTTTTATGTGATAAACAGGAATGTACTGTGTGTATGGGTGTAAATATCTATATGAGTATGCAATTAAAAATATATGTGTATGTTTACCAGTTGTGTGATCACCATAGTACAAGCTAAAGGTTGGGGTCAGATGACCGTGTGTGAGTTGTCCGGAGATATTTATTTATTCATGAAATTAACATAACTTTTAACGAAACAATATATACTCACACGCGATTCATTATATTCATCACTATCAATAAAAATCCATGATGATGCAGTCGCCTACAAAACATAAAATATATTCTACATACTTCCGTGCACAGTATCCGCTGGGTCAAGGTATCGTTATTATAGGCAAACAGCAATAAATAAAATAACTTTAGATATAAAACAATTATCTTAGTGTTATTT
Organism: Asbolis capucinus; assembly: GCA_018249125.1. NCBI lineage: Eukaryota > Metazoa > Arthropoda > Insecta > Lepidoptera > Hesperiidae > Asbolis > Asbolis capucinus. The sequence goes on from DWJZ01001248.1 coordinate 1,444, forward strand.
TATTTACATATTAACTGGTATTTTTAATTAATGTAATTAATTTATTTACCTACACACTCTTGATAAAAATAAAACAAATAGGTAATTCTTCAAATTACATACCTGCTTATTTCTAAAAGCTTTTTTGTATGTGTTTTCTACATTTTCCTCTGCGAGACATACATAATAACACAACACCGAAACTGTAATTAAAATAATAACAATATCAAAACAAACTCCCATGACATAATCACATCAGGATAATATCACGTTTATTACCTATCACAATTAATGAAATCACTTTATAATAACGCATATTTATGAAGAAAAATATTGATAGAAATACAATTGATAGTATTGTACATTGAAATTATTATAAGATACGATGTGTTCAAGACTCGTGCGTTTTACAAAGAGGCTACTGATGGACTATTAATTCTTGTGCTGCAACAGATTTAAAACTTGTTTTTCCTCCATACTACTTCTATGCGGTGAATCACCCCGGAGAATTCTACATGAAGTTCTCAAAGGTGTGTGAAGTCTACCAATCCGTACATGGCCAGGGGTGGACTATGGGCTGTATCCTCATATAGTGAGTGGAGACCCGAACCCAGTAGTGGGACAGTTCTGGTTTGCAATGAACTTATTATGCAAGGTGAAAATAAAGGTTAAAAGGGCTTAATATTACAGTAAATAATACAATAAATATTTTTATGTTTTACAAATTGTGTTTAACAAGATTTCTGTGTTAGTCACATTATCCACATTACATGCCAGTGTTGGAATACAATCCCACCTAACAGTAAGCGGTGATGTAATCTTGGGAGATAAAGCGCATGAACATAGAAAATTCCTATTCAGTGTTGTCTACATTATAGTGAGTGAGTGGAAACACAGATTTTTAACACATACATGGCAATATAGTTGGGTACTCTAAATGCACCTGCATACTAAGTTGTGCCTAATCACCCACATAGTTTTTTCATTTATTATCTGTTATTATCGTTACACAATTTTTGTTGTATGCCTAATTAATCAGGACACTATTTTCCTCTATAACTTACGCCTCGTTGAGTAGCAACGGTAAAATTATTACTTTTAACAAAACAAGTTTTTCAACTCGTCATTCTATAATTAATTTAATAAAATATACTGAAATAATTCCTGTTCATTGTACCATTCCTGTATACATTCGAGCAATAAAGAATTTGAATATTTGAATTTTTAAATTAGCTGTCTAGTAAACTACGTATATGTATATATAAGTCACTTCTAAGCCACACTCCTTAAATAAATTATATACATACTTGTACTACACTATAGGTGTAAGGTTTTAGAACTTATTTATTTATTTATTGAAAACCTTATCATACCATAAGAAGAGGTACAAAAGGTGGGTTAACGCTACAAGCATTCTTTATCAGCTGACCTGTAGGATAAACAGACAGACAGCGAGAACTTCAAATCTCAGAAAAATACTTTAAGATATAAATATTTTTATGTTTTACAAATTGTGTTTAACAAGATGTCTGTGTTAGTCGCACTATTCACATTTACTTGGGTCAAAGTGGAAATAATAGTACACGGTATTTATTTCTTATTTCAGCCAAAACAAACCAAATCTATCCAGTCGATAAAGCTGGAGACTGTGGTGTAGACTGCCGGAGTGTTTTGTCGCGCACAACCAGCCTCGAATGACGTCACCCCGATAATGTAGCTCAGTCCGTTCGAGAAGGGGGGATCTTCACTTGAAGAGGACCCAGATGAAGAGAGATGAGAAGATGAAGAGGAACCAGAGTCACCTTGAAAATCGTTTAAAAAAGAAACAAGCTCTTACGCATTTATTCCACTAGGACTTTTCGTCGCGGCTGGCATACACTTGCATATTAAGCACACTATCTTACTTCTGGTATATATCATCCCTTTCTTTCTTTTTCTCCAGTTTAACTTAACTGAGAAATAAAATTCTTAAACCATTAACTTCTGCTAAGAGTGAATAGTATACATTCACATTTTTCTATTTTAAGTATGACCTGAGACATTGACTAGAATTGGCTGCGAGTAAGGGAACTCGTAAATACAGTACATATTTTATATCAGCATTTCTTAGTTGTACAGCCTTATTAATATTTACAGTTCATCTACATACAGATATTCACTAAGTCACCTGGCAAGTATTGACCCCTCGCAACACGTCACCATATATCTGTTGAGACTGCAGACTGCTGAAATGTCAATACCAAAATGACTTGAGCAACGCATCGCACTGCAACCCGTCAATTATATCTACTTCAACTGCTTGCAAATCTGCTGCCTTTTTAGTCACAGCTGTTGAATACAGTAGGTAAGCCCTTTAATAAGATCGCTTCTAATGGTAAAAGGGAACTATGATGTAGTTATGGATTCTATTCTTTCAATTCTACACTTACTAGCTTCGCTGATTCTTCAGGCAGGTGTGCAAAAGTTCGGCTTTAATAAACCGTATTGTTAATTTTCGAATATTGCATTCAGAGAGAAAGCTGACGAAGCAAATAATTTTTTAATGGAATAAGGAGACAAACGCGCAGACAAGTGACAAGGGATGTGGTAAATTGCCAAAGCAACTCGGATCAATAACGATAGCAAATGCTCCCAAATACACCAACAACATACCACTTCAGGACGGGAGTAAGAAGAAAAACGGGCAGGAGGATGGATGAAGTATGGGAAGAAAGAAAGGAGAACTGGCTCTCAAGTCCCCAACCGGAACATGACGAATCGTTTGGCGGCTGATTCAAGCAAGAGGCCACCCAGGCGGGCTTCACAAAAAGATAATAATCCTTCCACGAGGCCCTACCACCGAGCAGCTGACTTCTGTACGCTTTTTATGACACCCTGGTAGGTCAACATGGGATTGATGTTTGTATTCTAAGGCACCTCAATACGGCTAATAATTTAGTAATAATTGAGTATGTATTGAAGTATTAATTGGAAAACAGTGCAAAATTAATTAAGCAATGTTTGGAGGAAAATATATAAGACGCTTCTATCTTTTTATGTGTTTTCATACGTAACACAGATCTTGATATATATTAATGGCACCTAAATAGATTATATAGAGTAACTGGTAATTAGAATGGTCACGTTGGCATTAGATATACATACATAGGTAAACCAACAGACAGACCAAAAGTTTTGTTTTAGTTTAATTAGTAAATCAATACTGGTAATATGGTACTCTGAGGTAAAAATAATGTTTGTACTAGAAATAACATTAAAATTAATTTATTTGCTTTGGAGGAAAACAACATGAGGAAACCTGCACATATAAATTCTCCAAGATTGTGTATTCTATCAGTTCGGAAGCAGTTGAACATATAGAGTCTGGATTCTAGGTCACTGTGGAAGGTAACTCGAGCCCAGCACTGGGACAGGAATGGAAAGATGACTAATAATGTGTTAGTCTGAACTTATGTTACTACAGGATCTGGAACTACTCGGATTTTCCCGGTACAACTAGATATAGTATAAAATTCAATATAATTAAATTAACATTACGTATAACAAAACAAAAAATACTTAGACTCGTTGCGAGGGCGCGCGGGGATATTTTTAAAGAATACGAGTTAATTTAAAGCGATGTGTGTATTCGATGGTTGACAATTGACTGATCTTAGGAACTAAAATAGAAGCCAGGTGCATAAAATGCATCGTCAGTACTCTTATTCTAAGAACAGTTACAGCTAACAGGATGCAGGTGCATAAATGCAGCGTCAATGGTTTTATCATGAAGCGTCTACTAAATACTAAAGACAGACCGGGAGGTCGCTGTTGGTGGTATAACTACTTAGATACACTTCAACGCTATCTACTTAAATCCACGATAATGCCGCCGCCTACAAAACAAAAAATATATTCAAACTTCCGTAAATAAACCCGTAGGACCTCTGAACAACTATTTTTACTTTTTTTTAGTATTTGATTAGCATTAAATATCAATAATTATATAACTTAAACAATTATAATAAATTAATTATATCAATGATTTTTTATTTATTGGATAATTTTAAATAATGTAATTAATTAATATTACGTCCTATTGAGTAAAGTACATAAATTAATTCTCCATATTACTAACTTTCTTCGAATAACTTTTCTGTTTGTATTTTCTACATTTTGCTCTGTGAGATATACGTAATAATATAATATCGAAACTGTTATTAAAATAATAACAATAAAAATCCCTCGAAGTCGTGATAATATCACGCTTATTACCCATCACAAACATAAAAAAATTAAAATATTTATTTATTATATTAAAATTTATTATATTTGTGCATTTTACCATGTACATTCAAATAATTACAAGATATGACACATTCGAGACGAGTGCGTTATATATATAGACAACAAACGCTGTGTATATTCTAATATTGCATCAAATTTAAAACCAGTTTTTGCTCTATGGGTGAATTTTGACATTGGCAAAACACCATACATGATCAGGCCCAGTCAAAAAACCATGCATAGCAATGAAATAAGAAAGAAATAAAATTGTATGTTATTATTTTAAATTGTTTTTTATATTTTTTTAGCTTAAACTAAAATACTCACAAATAGCGAAAAAAAAATTACAAACATATGCACATTATTTTTTCGCTGTTTCCTGATGTCTATGCTTTCCGCATAAAATAGTTTTTACATAAACATACATAAAACAATACATGTTTTAGAAAGTACTAATAATTGCTTCGCTTACAAAGAAGAGTGATTTAGTGGTTTGAGAGTTTCCATTAAAATTTTAGCCTAATATCCCACGTGAAAAAAGCAGTATTCTGGGATAAAAAGTATAACAATTGTCCTTACGTACGCCACAAAGATTCTAAATTTCATCTACTTGTAAATTGGTTGATTGCTCTCGGAATTGCCATAGTAATTTTAACCTTCTACCCTTCGGGAACAAAGCAATTTTCTGGAATAGAAAAAATCATATAACCATAGTCCTTACATAAGCTACAAACATGCTAAATTTCATCAAAATTGGTCCTTAGTAGTTGCCATAAAATTTTTAACCTGCTATCCTGCGGGAACAAAGCCGTTCCCTAGAATAAAACCTATCCTATAATAATTCTCAGGTTTTAAACTTTGATTATGCCAAGATTCATCTAAATACATATATCCAGTGGTTTTTGCGTGAAGCTAGAGCAGACAGACAGACAGTAAATCCAAAAATAAATGTTTTAATTTTATTTCAATTAATTATGTTTATGTCAATATTGTAATTCTGTATTTTTAATTCAACGTAATTTTTTTTATTAATGTAAGTACTAATTGTTAACTCGCCGAAATAAATGCATGTTATCGGCAGCTGTAAGTGTAATAATATTTTTTTTGTAAATGGTGTTTATTATGATGGTGCTCAATAAATAAATGAATAAATAAATCTCTATATTAATAGTAAAACGTCCCTGCGTCAAAATTAAAAAAAAAATAATGTACAAAATTGACCCCGTAATTAATAGCAAAGGTATAAACACAGGTCTGTGTTTGATCATCTTGTCTTTGTGTATACATACTTTGTTGAGGGACTTCTCAGGTAGTATAAGATCCTTCTCGTCGCACTTGGCCGTACTTGGGTAACGTGGTTAACAATTAAGGGTTACAATAAAGATCGCTAATAGACATAAATAAATCCATAGTTTCGCGAACACTATTAATCTTGATAGCAATAAATATATATCTTTCGAGTCGGGTACAGTATACTTCACGTGCCAAAATCATAACAAAATTACAATGCAAAATACTTAACTGAAATGCCTTTTGAATTTTTACAGCGCAACTTGGCGTAACTCCAGGTCTCTCATGATATTGTTAAATGGTAAAGGAATAATTTCACCATAATTCACAAACATCGCATACGTTGTTGCAATCGGTATATTATTCAAATTGGCAAGTTAAAGCTTTATTTTTCTTACGGTGCCATATTTAAAATTATGCTTACATCAACAGCTTGATTCATCTCAACCCGTCACGGCTCACTATTGAGCACGGGTCTCTTCTCTGAGAAAGTTAAGGCCATAGTCCACCACGCTGGCCAAGTGCGGATTGGCAGAAATCACATTTGTGAGTTTTGCAAACTCCCCGGCATGCAGGTTTCCTCACGATGTTTTCCTTCACCGTTATAACGAGTGACATTTAAATGCTTAAAACGCACATAACTCCAAAAAGTCACAAGTGCACGCCCTGTGATTCGAACCCGAACCCCCCGAGTAGAAGGCCGAATTCTTAACCACTAGGCTGTCATCGCTTAATTAATTGTTTTTAATAGCTTGATTAATTGTTTTCAATTGTCCTTCTATCTTTCTCATCTTAACTACTATAAGCAGTTGAAAATTAAAAGCAGTTTGTTAATTTCTCAAATGTCATTACATACCTAGTGAACCTACAAATAGAGGTATTCAAAAAACTCGGAGCATTAATTTGTTAGAAAGAAGCGTTGGTAATAATATATTTAGGAGTAAAAAGTCCGTGTGCGTCTCTCCAAGGAGTCAGGTAAGGTATACTTTCATCAGCAAGAACACGACACGTTGATAATAATCCACTTAGGATCGTTGTCCACTGCTTGCTATACTCTATGTCTACGCTCTCCTCTTTTCCTCTTTTTCTTCAGTCATTTAATCTTCCTCCTTCTCATTCTTCTTTTACCACTCGTCCTGAATAAATCTGATAGAACTTCACGTATTAGGATTTTTTCTTTAGAAATGGGTTTCTATAGGATAATTATTGCTAAGTTCTTGTATTTTCTAGATTAGGATTTCTGTAGACTAGCGGTGAAAATCAAGTGTTTAAGAATTTGGCCTTCTACTCGGGGAGTCCGGGTTCGAATTCCAGGTGCACACTTCTGACTTTTCGGAGTTATGTGCGTTTTAAACATTTAAAGGTCACTCGATATAAAGACGACGAAAAACATTGTGAAGAAACCTGCATGCCCGGGAGTTTGCAAAGCTCCAAAGTGTGTGTAGTCTGCAAATCCACACCTGGCCAGCGTGGTGAACTATCGCCTTAACCTTCTTATTCAGAGAAGAGACCCGTGCTCAACAGTGGGCCGTGATGGGTTGAGATGATGACTTGTATTTTCCGCAAAAAAAAACAATTTGTTTCATTCTTAAATACACCGTCGCAATGCCAATGTCAGCTCCTGAATTAAAGCGTACAAAGGAACAGTATCTATACTATATAAAGACAAAATTTACGCGAATAGGCTCCGAAAATACTGAGCTGATTTGAAAAATTCTTTTGTCGTTAGAATCCTACATAATTCCTGATGGACATTGACTATAAAATATTTTTAGAAACTTTACAACTTCTAGCGTCTAACTTCGATAATGTATGTACCCAAGGTAGGTGAAAAAAAGCCTAAAAATGTTTTTATATTGCGTACGCTGCGGATTATTGACAATAGAGCAAAGTGATGTACTACAGTTTTATAGAGGACAGCAATATCTACAAATGAACTTGCGATACCGTATGTGTAACAGATTTTTGAGACGCGAAGAGAGAGCAATTTCTAATGCTTTTAATATTGTCCTCGCATCGTTCAGTACCAGGATAGCATATCTTTATATGGACAATATTCCTTTACCGCCAATCGCTTGAGTGTGGCTTGTAGGTGGTGCGTGATCAGAAACGTTATCATTTCCACACTACAATAGATCTTTCAACCAAACCGGATTAACTCCGCGCTGTTCTCTTGGGAACGGCAACCAGTATTTGACTCGGCGTAGGTTTCAGGACGAAAATATACTTCGTACATTATGAGAGACAGAAGTAGTGGTAGCGGTTTGGTTTCCTGAATGGTACGGTCTAATTTTAAATACTTACATCTTAGTTTTTTTTAAATCAATTAGTTTAATTATCACTTGGCTTGGTGAAGGAATACACTGGCCACACAGCTGGGCTGGGATGGGGTCTTTTCACACAGCATGAGGTACATCGGCCATAGTCTTAAAGTCTGGACTTCTTACACTTTATTAGCATTTCTCAGGAGTGAAAGATTCCTCACGATCTTTTCTTTCACCCAAGCAAATGATAATTAACTTCTGATTCGCATATTAATTTGTTAATTAAAGTTGCTTCTTCAATTTTCAATTTAATCTTTGTATAATTTGTGCTTTATTTGTCGTTTAAATATCGTATAACAACGCCAATTATTTGTTCATCACGGTTATGTATTGTTAATAAGTGAACTATGTCTATCTCTATCTGTGTGCCAAGTTTCAATCCGTTTATTGGTCAGCGTGTTAAGGAAACCTAAATATTCAAACTTATTAATGTTCAAATCATTTCATAAAATCTATCCTATATTCATTTCCTAGCTATGGGATATGTTTTGTAGATGTATGTGTTATATTGATGTTCTACGTGCCAAGATTCATTTTAATCCGTTTTACGGTTACTATGTGATGGAACATTAATCAACTAAACATCCAAGTATCACATCTTCGCAAATATTCACATTTATAATATTAATGGCATTGTACAAATTCCTGTTTCTAATTCGTTTAACAAATTAGGGTCTCTGTAAAGTTTTATTTATATACTTAAGATCCACAACACTGGCCAGTTAATGACCCAGTAAGGGTCTTAAAGTCTTAACGTATATTTGCTAACGAGGCCTTAGTAGGCCTCCTTCGATTGCACATGTTAATGGGCAATTTATCAAACACTAAGGCCCTTTTCACATGACTGGGGAGCTAATACTATAAATATTAAAGTACGTTACAGAAGATTCGTTGATTAAATTTTTCTAGAGATTCTGTCTGCTTTTGAAATTCAACCGTAATCGGTAATTCAACATTATTAGGTTAATGAAAATGAAAATGACTAAAGAAAGTATGTACCAAATACATACATATGTATATGCGTGCGTAATGTTTTTATTAAAGAATATAATTCATTGTCAATACATCTACACATTTATTATAAAGAGAAAAGATTTGATGATTTGTTTGCATGTTTGAGCATAATATTATAAGTGAGGATAATTAAATAAAAAAAAATACAAAAATATTATTATTACTAATATTATCCTTGGTGGACATAAAATATTTTCTAAAATGTTAGGGTCCAAATGAAAACTTCGGTAATGTAACCCAACCAGTAAAAACATCCAAAAATAATTCTTATATCGCGTACGTGGCACAAATTAATGATAATAAAGCAAAATGATGTACTACAATTTTATAGAGGCCATCACTACAAATAAGTCCGCGATACCATATGTTAACTGTTATGTCACAATAACTACGTTTTTCCTGTAATTAGCTCTTCTAAAGCTAAGCAAGGGCAGTTTCTAGTTAAATAATTAAAATGGCATACAATGATAGCCTCGTGGTTTGAACGTCGGTCTTTCAAGCAGGAGGACCTCGGTTCAAATCCTGCAACGCGCAGGTCTAATTTTCAAAGGTATGTGCGCATAACCATTAGAATCACTTGCTACCGTGAAGGAAATCGTGTGTGAAGTCCACTAATCCGTATTTGGCCAGCGTGGTGGACTATGGCCTGTACCCGCCACATTGTGAGTGGAGACCCGAGCCCAGTAGTGGGACAGACTGCTATGATTATATTTACAGTTTGTTACAGACAATTGCCCGTCATGTGTAACCGGCCTAAGCGTTGATCAAAGTAGCCGAAATAGTTTTCGCATTGTCCATACACCCCGCATGTCGTGGGTCCAGTCGGTACAGTTCTCACGAATTGGGACCGGCTTAAATATTTATTGTGATCCCAAGTATAGGGTTGTACTGGGCCTACTTGGCCGCTATTTGCTGGGCAACGTTAATTAATAACTTGGGGAAAGTTATCCGAAGGTTGAACAGAATTCCTTGTTATTTCCTATAGCCCTATTCGTAATACTTTTTATACGTCGAAAACCACCGATACTTGGGATGGTAACAAAACCTTTCACCAATCCGCATGGCCTAGGCCTCTAGGCCTCCTCAGTGTGAGCAGAAAACCATGCTCAGTAATGGACCATATGTTGAAGCTATTATGAGTAAAATTTAATACACCAATAGGCATTATATAAAGTTATAGTAAGGGTTATTTTTTAAATAATAAATAAATAAATATCTCGAGACGACTCACGCACGGCCATCTGACCAAAAACTAAGCATTAGCTTGTACTATGGTGATCAGACTGATAAACATACATATATATATTTAAATACATACTTATATAGATATATACAGTCAGACACAGAACAAACATTCCTACTCATCACAGAAAAGTTTGATCTGGATGGGAATCGAACCAACCTTCGCTGTAGTAGTCAGGTTCACTAACCACTAGACCAACCGGCCTGTCTTTTATATGTTACACGTTTACAGGAATTGTTCATATTACATTAGAGGTTAAATACACGCCAAAACTGAAACCTAGATCAAAATGGCACAACACATTCATAGCACGTATTGCCTACAGATTGACTTATAGCGAAACTAATTTTCTCAGTAATACCACATACATAATGGTATATTACTTGCTAAGTACCTGACAATCTGCTTTTTATGTATTTATAAGCTGTTGTTTAACTTGCAGTGTATGTTTGTATATTAGTATGTTAGTTTGTTAAGTGTGTTGTTCGTGTATATCCAATAAAAGTTAATAATGATCATAAAAAAATAATAAAAAACACTAATAACGTAAAAGTAGTTTTTAAATGTAAAAGAATGTTTTAGTAAGTTTCTATACTCGTTTTTTAGTAGTTAAAATACTCTTTTTTGATTGGTCGATGAATTTTAAAAATATTTTTCTTACCTATTTCTCACAAGTCGTAAAATTGTAAAATTTCTAAGTTATCGTTTAAGTTCCTCTATAAATCCTTCTACTGTAATTTCCTAGTGTATTAATTATTCTGGTGCACAACAACCGTTGGAAACAGGAACGTCATTATATGAATAACTGAGCAAAGGATGGTATAGTTAGTTTATATATTAATAACGTCATCCAACTCTACCGTTTAAAAGCTTTCGTACAAATTGTGGGTTGAGACAAGCTGACCTCTTTTGCCCAGATTAAGTCTTTCTTTGTCGACTTGGTCCGTTTTCTTTGAAGTACAAAGTGCCCATTTTGTCAATGTAATTTTTCTCGTTTGCTCTAAAATCTCTGGCTAATATAGTTTTGCTGGCCTTTGGAGATTTCTTTGAAGTTACTCGAAGCATGATCTTGCAATTTCTAACAATAAATTTAGAATCAATGTGTATTTTTAGAAGATCTTATGTTTCGCGAATTATAACTGGTGTGGTGTAATTACTTCATGTGAAGCTATGAAAAATTCGTCGGATAGGGCCCCAAAAACACGGCACATCTCTTACTAATAATAATACTGTAACAGGGTCAAATCTGTACATTAAATATTTTTTGAAAATTTTGAGGTTTTATTACGTAGCGACCAAAACAATTTTTTTTGATTAATTGTGTGTCTGTTCGAACTTCACGCAACAACTACTGGACAGTTTTAGATGGAACTAGGCTTTGTTGTAGGTTGTTTAAACCCGAATAAGGCTTTGTTCCCGCAGGATAACAGGTTAAATTTACTATGGCACCTCCAAAACCTTTGGACCAATTTAGAAGAAATTTAGCATGTTTGTAGTTTATGTAAGAACAACGGATATAAGATACATTTTATCCCAGAAAACTGTTGTGTTTCTGTGGGATAATAGATTAAAGTTAATATGGGAATTCTGAAACCACTGGATCATTTTATATATAATCCGCGTATCCTGACCAGTAAGTATACTAGCTGTGCACATCGGTATCATCCGTGTTAATTTTAAGAAAAACTTACTAAGCTCCCAAAAAAAGGATATTTTGTGCCATTTTTGTAACATTTCTTATTAATGCTCAGATACTATTGGTTCCATAATAGTCATATTTCATAACAGCGTTCGTTCCAAATTATATAAAACAATTTTTTCAAAACAATATTTCAATTCGAACCAGTAGTTCATAAGATTATCAAACTCTTCAACTTTATATTATTAGCATAGGTGAATGCGAAAGTTTGTGAGGATGAGAAGGTTTCACGCAAAAACTACTGAACGGATATGAATGAAATTTAATACAGAGATAGATTATAGACAGAAATAACATAGGCTGCTTTTTAGCTGCACACCATACGAGCGTAGCCGCATACGAAGACTTTCTTCTCAAAACAATCTGTTGTGGGGCTCGGTGTACAATTTTACAAGAAAGCGTTAAAATCCATTCTTGACTTATCTATCAAAATATTAAAGCAAATTAAATCCAAACTCATAAAAAAGGGGTATTAAAGTATCAATGAATATATTAATGATAAAGATGCTTGGAAATAATGCACAGCCGCACCCGGTTCTACCCAAGTTTGTTCTTTATAACAATGTTATATTATTATTTTATGTATTATTAAAAAGTTGCGCCAGGTAGTTTTTTTTCGCCGTTTTTTCTCCTCATTATTATGGCACCCTTCCAAAACGATGGTAGATTCTAAAAAAATACGTATTAAGAGTATTGTAAATACCTACAAGAATTATTTGACTTTGAACAATGAACATTTTAGATTTACCACCGTAACTAATCTTATATCGTCGATAGAAGATATATGACAGCAATTTTTAAACACGGTGCAAGAGCTCACAGACAAATGATGAGCGTGCGGCGATTTCTAAGTCCCGGTATACATTTCTTGGCCGGGTATATCCCGGTTACGATGTACAGTACCGGTCCGCACGTGAGAGATATTTGTTTAGACTGCGACAATATCCGGTAAGTAAAAGACGAATCGTGTTTTTACTGTTATAAGAAACATTTATTAACAAGCTTGTTCATCCAGCCAGCGTGCTTTCCGCAAAAGAAATATTTATAAATTAGTTCATTTAGGAAACGTCTGATAAAATTCTAAATATGGACGATGGGTTTTGGAATAAGTAACAGCTGTGGATAACGGAGGAACATGGAGAAATAAGATGAGGTGTGCAGGCTTTCAAGTTCCAGACGGAACACGACCAGAAGTTTGACTGATTCAACCTGCTCCATGCGGTTTAGAGGAGTTAATATCCAAACCAAAAGTAGTAGTTTCTATTGCCGAATTCCTGCGACAAGGTCTTCATAGACCTTCATCCCTTAGACCATGAGGTCATGGAGGACCATGAGATACCCATGATGAGACACCCAGATGCTCAGTAAAACCATCAATGGATTGAAGCTAATACCAGCGACAAGTCTTATCAACCCTAACAACGATTATAACCTTGACGAATGTCTTTGTGCCCTCCAAAGCACGGAAGCGCTTTTTTGCCACGTACTCACTGATCAACCTTCGTCGCTTATCTCTACTGATAACTGACAACCGACAACAAACGTCAATTGATGAGTTATGTCGTTTTAATATGCGAGAGTATGCGTGTAAACAACGATATTACGATATGTAATATTAAAATACCTGCGGTAGAAGTGTTTATGGCGGCTGCCATATTAACAATTTTGTATACGCCGCGATGGTCGTGTTTATGTACTTAAATATCGTAAACGTGACATGGAATAAGTACAAAGGGTCGTAATTTTTCAGGGTTGTCTACTTGTGTGATTTTTTTGTATACAACCCTACTTTTAAGGGTCCCGTAACAAAATTAACCATTTTTTTATCCAGGGGGAAACCCTCAAAAGGTACCCGGTGCCGTTGGAACTGACACAGGGTTATGTGGGATTTTTACCGCACTACAACCCCCCGGTCGCTTTACTCAGCACTACCTAGAGGACTCCGGGATCTCAAATGGAACGCTACCGGAGTCCTCCTAGTGCGATGCCCAATGTTGGGCCCTTCCCGAGAGGGACTCGAAGTCCCGCACCTGGTCTACCCAGTTTACGACGGTACGCGACCACACATAACGACGTCCTTCGTGGCTCGTTGGATATAAATCTTGCTTCTTTAGCTTCTATATTCCTAGGATTATGATTTAAATAACTCGGTCTTGCAAAACCTACTAATATGATAAATGCAAAATTTTGTAAAAATTTATCTTTCACGCAAAAATTACTAAACAGATTTGAATGAAATTCGGCACAGAGATAAATTGTAGCCTAGACTACTGTTAATTAACATATCACTTGGGAATTAGTTTTCTTCTATGTAATTTAAGATATCGAACTACCTTTTGTAGTCTAGACTACTGTTAATTAACATATCACTTGGGAATTAGTTTTCTTCTATGTAATTTAAGATATCGAACTACCTTTGTACCAAGTTTCATCAAAATCTTTTCAGTAGTTTAAACGTGGGGAGGTAATATACAGACAGAGTTAGTATTATAACGTAAATATTTTTAATACTACCTCGTCGAAGCTTACTCTGTCGCTTAGTGATGATCTTGAAGAATTGGAAAGGAACAACGGGCGCTGTCGGTAAATTGATGTACGTCAATCTTATCGATACTAACGAAAATTGTATGAAATCTCCCGAATTAGCTGTTATAACAACCATTGTCTTATGCTAACTTAGTTAAGAACTCCATCAAGTTGTACTCCCATTCATTTACCTCATTTCCATAAAAAATACGCAGCTAGAACGAAGGAGCCATGAAAATGCCAATACCATTATTTGTGTCCTCATTTACATTTGCTCTAAGAGCCCATAAATGTCCCATGGGTGTATATATTATGGTCTGACTTATTTTCTATAGTTTTCCTTATTTGTTGTAATATTTAGAACTGTTTACACTCTGAAATATTTATACAAATAAAACAAATTTCATTACATATAGGCTACTTTTCATTGCGAAAAATGCGTAGAAGAGGTTGATAGGGGGATTTAACCACCACCAAAGCTCATACTCTATTCATACTCATACTCATTTGCATATGATTTGCAAAACCAAAGTCAGATCATCAATATGTTACGGGCCAAGAAGAAAATGATTTAACCAAAACTTGAATTTTTGGTTTAAGGACTGTATTCTCACAAAGCGTCGCTTACATGAGAATGATTCTTGTAGACAATAAATTAAAACAATCCAACGGTTCAGTACAGTTAAGCAATAAAATACCTGTTTAAAGCATTCATTATGTTGAGAGGAGTGTAGCTGATAAAATATGCTCTGCTAGGTTGATCTTGAATGCCATAAATGAGTGCCCGATTTTTACGAGTATTTTAGTAGCATTTAAATAATTGGTAGCATGAAGAAGACAAAGAAAGCAGATAAGCTGTAAATTATGCAAAAGGTTAGCGTTGATAATGAAACAAAAAAAAGTAGAATGACACAAGCAAATTTAGCGCAGTAAGAGAAAAAGAATAGGCAGCATACTATGATGGAAGAAAGAATAAGAGTAAAGTAGATCCGCAGTTGTAAAATTTGATAACGAAAAAAATATTTATGTAACAAAAACTGAACAGAGAACAATTTTTTACGAAATGTTTTTTGTGATCACCAACAGAAATTTAAATTTAAAGCAGCAAGAAATCCGATTATAAAGGTTGTTGTGGATCGGAAACAATTGATTCTTTCGGAAACATTCCGCAGAGATTCGCGCCGGAATCGTTCCGCTCAAATTTATTTGCAATTTGTCATTTTTTCAATAAACACGATGGATCTTTACATAATTGTTACGGTTTCGATTATAGTAATGGATTTACAGGAATAACAATTTGTCCTTCTAATTTTAAAATGCGAATGTTTAATATAACGCGAAAAGTGGTTTGATATTTGTTACTTCTTCATGCAAAAGCTACTGAACCTATCTGGGTGACACTTGGCAAAAAGATAGGTTATAGTCTGGAATAACATATAGGGCACCTTTTCTCAACGCCTACCATGTGGGCGAAGCAGCAGGCGAACACAAGTATTTCAATAAAGATGAAAAGACCCCGTAGAATAAGCTTGCGAAAGGTCTAGTGCGCACTGACTCGTAGTCTACTTCTCTGGGAAACGAGTTAAATCTTAGTATGAACTTAAGACTGTTGGTGGGTTACAGAATGCTTTGTTATCATTAGATAACAACCGTTAAACTTTGACGAATTGATTTCAAACAAATTGTCGTCATTTGTGTAAGCCACAAATGTCTGTACCACCTCATCCCACATCTATAGAAGATACAGACAGTGTTACTAGCAATACAACAGGATCTCAGTATCTCATACAATATGCATTAACAAGTGGTTTTCAATTATTCAAAGCGCGTTATGGAAATTCTGATAAGTGATTTCAACACATGTACATCGTGGTTACCTATATTATGTACCAGAAACAACAAAAGCCAAATTATAAGTGGTACTAAGGAGTTTTGTGCTGGCCACCGACGCACAGACTCATGGACATGTTGAAACTATAAAAGTTCTGAATTTAGTAGCATGTCATCCTCGTCACCATCTTCATCATCACCATATTCATTATCATCATCATTAATATATCTCTGTTTGTACTTGAGAGATAGATATTTGAGAGATACTATTATTATGAATCTTTATTAGGAAAAACCAGAAACAATGATTCATAGAATTTTATTCTGTACCAGTTTACATGTCTTTGTGAACGTCTTCAGAAACCGATGTACTGTGCTGACCTAGGATTTAATTAAGATTAGTTTGTTTCATCAAAAACATATGTAAATTAAAGAAAGGGACGAAAACAATCATTTTGCAATCATTTTCAGCAATTATTAATCGTATAATTGGTCAAAAGCCGAACGAAAAAGAGTTCCTGATGTGAAATACGCATCTCCTTCAATTGTGAGATTGGCCTTTTCTGAACTTCTTTGTCCAGCTAATGGATAGTCATTGTGCGACCGTAGGAACTGAACTAGTTTTATGTTTGCTCTTTACACGTTCGTTGAATGCATTTAATGAGAAATGAACGTGTGAATAGTACATTATATAATCGCGGGTGCGTAGTTCCTTGAATGGCTGTTTTAGAAATTGTGGCGTATTATATTAATAATCGATTGATCGATAATGGACGAGTCAATAGCAAGATGGGTGACTGTTAGTGGCAAAACATTTTTCCGCTGTGTTAGACTGCAGGCATAGTGAATTTGTATGGATTTGAAATTTTCTACGTGCTTTGAATGGATTGAACATGTCGTCTTACATGTTGATATCTGTACATTTAGAATACAATGGTTCATCGAGAAGTAACCGTCCAAAAATGTGGATTATTTATATAATATAATTCAATTTGATTTTCTTTACCCCGCCATTAAAACTTTTTTCAATGTTTTCTTACGTTTTTTACTGAGTACAATATTTCAGGAAATTAAACCGATATCGTTAGCTGTTGTTTTTTGAAATAATAGCTAAATGTTGTATTGTGCCGATCAACGGTTAAGGGTCCTACTAAAGGATGGAAAAATTTTATGCCACTCAAAAGACTCGGACATATTCTGAGGAGGCCTAGAGCTTCATCAAGCTGCTCCTAAGCGGATTGGTCGAGGGGTTAGTGGCAAACCCGAGTGTCGGAAGATTTTATGCTGTCCGAAGGCGTCCGACATGGCTTAACAATAGCTAACGACAACAACCGGGACTAGTGGCTTTACGTGGTCTCTGAAGCTCGGAAACACGCAATGTATTGCCAATAGCGCTCATACATCCTCTTACCAACCACGCCCGCTAGTGCTTAGCTTTTCCGATCACTCACGATCAAGACAGTTCGATCACTATGAAAACCAACGCTATATGTATTTCTTCATATAAATATCTTACCAGTTTTAACATGTTATATGAATTCCGAATGATGAAGAAGCTTGGAACGAATGCTTGAAATACGTAATGGAGATGGGTTTACGTATTATTTCAATTGCGTACACGTAAACGAGAGAAATGCGAGGAAAAGGATCTATTTCAAGAAAAGTCAATGACCTTTAATGAAGATGGTTAGAGATAGCCAAGAATACTAAATAATAAACACAAATTATTATGGAATTACAAATCAGTATCCTTCCGTCTCAAAGCTTTGATCTAGTATGATAAGCGAGTTCTCAGTGGAGCGAGAATAGCACACGGTCCCGGCATCAAAGCGGTAGGCGTCGACACCGTGTGGTTTTAGTGGGTTCGAGTCCCACATACCTGTCCAGCTTCCCGTAGTCGGATGGATGAGACTAGGGTCTTTCCACACGTTAAAAAAAACTATGATAAGCAAAGTTATGCAACAGTAGTTTTTTTACATATTATAAGTTAGTGCTGTTACTATAGTCCCACCTGATAGTAAGTGACGATAATAGTATTAGAAGGTAAAGCGCATTAACTTAGAAGAAGCTTATTTACTCGTATCTTGAAGACATCTACGTTATAGGTGCGATTGGAAAATGAATGGGCGACCGCCAGACGTGAAAATCAGCGCTAGGCACCCTGCTTCGGAGTGCAGTTAATGCCATCGGTTCCAGATGTCAGTCGTTTAGTTGTGGAGAGTTGTCCAGGGGCCTAGGCCTTCTCAGTTATTAAGAGTCACCCGTGTTCAGTAATGAGCCCAGTAATAGACAAGCGTGCATAGGCTTCTTCTAATTTAATGCGCTTAACAACTAAGACTACATCGCCTCTTAACATCTCAAGGATTGTAGTCAAGGATTAACTTAAATATAAAAAATATATATTAATAAAAAAACATGACAATCCCATGGATATATATACATACATTTAGCATAATGGAACAATTTTACCCAATTAAAAATGTAAAAAAAATTAGTATAAAAATCGTTAAAAATTTTATACGCTAACTAGATTAAAATAATCTAGAATTATTATTATACCTGTTAATAAGCTTAATTTAGTTACATATATTGTTGAAATATACTCAATTATATGAGGTAGTTATAATCAAATCATCGTAAATAGTGCTTTAATATATTTCCAACACGCAATAGCGAAATTTTGTTCCATTTCGTTTCTTTTATTCTGCTAGCCTTTGTACACAAAATACCATATGGCATTGTTATATAATTCGTTGAAATAGTATATTTTTGACTTGTAACATTCGGTAAGTGATATCGTAACGGGGAACCCCTCGAAACGGTGTCCTAAGTCAAACTCAGCACGCACCCATGATTTTCATAAAGTTATGTGCGTGTTAAAAGTTATTTATTTGTTTCGGTGAAGACAAACATCGTGAAGAAACCTGTACAGCTGCGAGTTCCCAATAAAGTTCTGGAAGGTATGTGAAGTCTAGCAATCCACACTTGGCCATATTGGCCAGGGTAGTGGACTATGGCCTACACTCGTCTCATTGTGAGTGGAGACCCGATCCCAGCATTGGTCCTGTTACAGATTGCAATACTTTGTAATGCGCTATATGAGTAATTAAATCCACATACATATGGCCACTTTGGCCAGCGTGGTGGACTATGGCCTGCACCCCTCACATTGTGAGTCGAGACCCGATCCCAGCCTTAGTCCTGTTATAAGTTGCAATATCTTGCTATATGCGTACTTATTTAAAATTAATTACACTTTGCTGTATTGTGAATAATTTCCTCAGAAGATGTGATAATATAAGGATTTTTTCAAGCTTTTATTTAACTTGAAGTGTATGTTTGTATATTGGTATATTAGTTTGTTACGGGTCAAATCTTGCAAACTTAATTAGACCCACTTCCTCTTACACTACGGAGCTAAAATTTTGTATAAACCTTCCAATTTGATGACAACGCATTTTTATGATAAACATGACCTGATACTACGTTTAGGAATGACCCCAGACTACTCCTCAAGGGTTAACAATACAGTTATGAAATTTTATGTATTTCTTTGTGTTAGGGATCAATTCAAAGCTTGTGTTTTTAAATATTTTTATAAACTTTGTTTGATACGTTTTCGCACGTTGGGTTTCATTATCGAAGTTTTATACGGACCCGTAACGTTTTTGAAAATACTTTAAAGCCATTGTTCATCATTGATAATGTAGGAATGTAATGATAAAAGTCTTTTCCAAATCGGCCCAGTAGCTTCAGAGCCTATTCTCTCCGCCAGAGCCGGTTCTCAAAGAATCAAATCTTTCCTCTTTATAATATTAATATAGATTGTATATTACAGGGCAACTAAAATGTTCGGTTCTATAAATCCGGGAATACGGCCGATGTTCAGATACGGATAACGCTTGTCTGGAACACAATTCGCTTTTATCTATTTGCTTTTTAGGGTTCCGTTGTAAAGTCGTTACCTGTATGGTTTCCTCGTTGCTGTTTATCGCCACTCAGCCCTGCAGATAGTATTAGAAATCTGTTATTTGGCATAGCTATCCAAATATATATATATGTGCAGAGATAATTTTGAACAGTAGTTTATCTGAGATTTTAAAAATAATTCGATGAATGCTATATGTCAAAGCTGCTCAACCCCGGGCCCGCGGGCCATATTGTGGCCCGATTTTAAATGGCCTGCGCAAGTATGTTTCTAGAACTTTTTTTTTACGCAAGACCTGAGAATAATTTACTAGAAATTAGTGGCCCGCTGCAAATATCATCCCTCAGTTTGGCCCGACTGTCAAAAAGGTTGAGCATCCTTGCTATATACTATATCCGCATATAAAAGTTAAATAATATCATATATAACAGAGAGAAGTATAATATAATGAGAACAGGAGGCAGGGGATTTTATTTCTACTTCTAGCTTTTTAATCTAAAATGCTAAATACAGATCCTAAAAGTAAATGATATATACATATATGTAAATGATACATACAGATATGTAAATGATATATACAGATATGTACATATAATATACAGACATAAAATAATGCTATACACAGCATTATTCGTACAATTTTCTGAAAATTTCAAATATGGATCCGGACTCGAATTATTTGAGCCACCACGGAAACTATTGCTGATGTCCAACACTCACTTGACTAGTGTTTTTACTCTATTACTAGCAAACATACTCATTCTAGAGAGTAGTTATATATGTTAGTTTGTAGTTGGAAACATGCGTAATCTATTAGCAACTATTATACTAACACCAAAACTGTGTATTTCTACTTTATTTTCTGTAGCTTTTATAGGAATTTTCCTAAGTGGCCACGACGGGAATTTTGATTGCGAGCAATATCGTTTATGGGCATCTGTTGCAATAGTTAGTTTATTTGTATGTATATATTATGTATGTATTATTAAATGTGTATGTATTATTTCATGTTTGTATTTCTGTAAGCTTTTATTATAAAAATTGTTTTCATTGATAATACGTACAGTAGGGACTCAGTATTGGAGCTTTGGAGCAGCGTGGTGGAATATGCTCCAGGCCTTCTCACTATGAGGAAAGACCAGTGGTCTTCAACCTGTTATTATTTCTAAACTCGTACCTTAAATATTCTTTAATATTCTATAATATTAAATATTAAAAAACAAAATATTAATAATTAACGATAAACAAAGTTTATTAAAATATCCAAAAACACAAGCTTTAATTATATGTAGATCCCTAACACAAAGAAATACACAAAATTTCATAATTGTATTGTTAACCGTTGGGGAGTTCCCTTGTCTGGAGTCAATCCTGAACGTAGTATCAAGTTATGCTTATCATAAAAATACATTGTCATTACGAGGGCTTAATTAGGCTTGCAAAATATGACCCAAACATAACAAACATACTAACATACTAACACACAATACACTGCAAGTCAAATAAAAGTTTGTAAAAACACACCAATATTTTTTTTCTTTAAGAATATTTCTACTTAAAACTTTTAATTAACAATTGTTTTACTATAAGTCTGTTTTATTATAAGTCTTGGAAATCTTATCTGCTAGTATCAACATCTTAACTATCATAACTTTGAATAATAAGTTTTAATAAGCAAACTGTTCTTCGATTATATTTGATCGTTTTACAAAGTTTTGTGATTCAAAGTGTTTTTTCGAGCTAACTTCTAACCTCGTTAGCTTTAGCTTGTAGTCTTGAAAGTAATGACAGAATATTATAGCGATGGAGCAAATTTCAAAGTTAGGTTAAAGATAGATTTTGAGAATTTCTTACTACATTGTTTGTTTTTTATGGGATAAGCAGGCAAACGAGCAGACGGGTCACCTGATGGTAAGTGACCACCGCCGTCCATGGATGGTAGTAACACCAGACTGGCATGTTACTAACGTGTTGCCTGCCGGGAAGGAAATAGGGACAGGGAAAAAGCCAAAGCAACTGGGATCAATAACGTCAGCAACTGACCACCACCTGACACCACTGACAACTGACAACTGACACCAACAACTTAACACTTCAGGACGGGAGACAGAAGAAGAATGGGGAGGATGATGGACGAAGGAAGGGGAGGAGAACTGGCTCTCAAGCCCCCAGCCGGAACACGACGAATCGTTTGGCGGCTGATTCAAACAAGAGGGTGGCAGCCAGCCAGAGGGATTTCACAAAAAGATAATAATCCTTCCGTGAAACCCTACCACCGAGCAGCTGACTTCTGTACTCCTTTCATGACACCCTGGTAGGCCAGCATGGGATTGGGGTTTGTAATTTTTAAAATTTTCTAACATTTTCTGAGGATTTTGATATTAGGAAACAAATGCTTCCAACATTTCATTTGCTTAGCGCAGGAGAGTTCACTTTTTTATACTAAATAAGTTAGCGCGTGATTACGAAACCATCTGATGGTAAGTGGTGACAGTCTTCAATAGTAAATCCCACTAACATAACAAAAGACTATCCCCCGTTGACTTGAAGACGTTTACGTTATAATTATACGAGAATACCAACGCGGGCAACTTATTCCACTTTTACCACGAAGAAAAATGTCTTTGTTATTCTCCTTCAGTATTCCTTCTTTCCATTAATCCAAGTAGGAGCAACATGGTGGAGCCTGCTGGTGAAATACATTATAAACGCGAAAGTTTCATTCTGTCTGTTATGCTTTAACGACTAAACATATTTCGATGAAATTTATTCCAAATACAGGCTAGAACTTGAGAGAAAAAACACTGAGAGTAGTATTCATGGGCATAGTAAAGAAATAAATGGGTCTCTATTATTGAGGAGTTAGTAAGGAATAAAAACAATCTAATGCGGACGACGTTGCGCGCATATGATAGCACCGTATATTCAGAGTTCAAAATTGCGTAATTTCTCAAGAATGCAATAGAG
>DWJZ01001249.1:0-24508 GCA_018249125.1 Asbolis capucinus
TCAATTAATTATTATATTCATATTTTTTACTTAGTTCGCACTAAGCCAGCAAGGGCCGCGCGTGCTCGCTCACTATAATTCCACGTCATTTATTACGTCTAAATAGTTTAGTTTTGTTTATTAATAAAGTCAGTTCTCATTATTGTCGAAGCTTTTGTTATAGTACTTAAAACAATGCTTTTTATAATTTTCTATGCAAATTTAACTCCGCTGATCCGATTTGAATGCAGTTTTCACGTAAAATTTCAGTGGTGAATTATCTTCATCGTGGGCGGCAAATCTTCCCCGATTCGTTCGTCGCCGCGACGCGATCGTCCTACCAGCGCACACACATCACTCGCTCAGCTCGACCCCAGACCGACGAAACTCTCAGGACTCACAGATCAGCATCAGTCTGCGACACGTTTCCGTCGAATCTAGAAGGAATTCACTTGACAGTCAGCTGTCGGTGAAAATTGCTGAGATGAAGACTAAAGTAGGCCGTCGGCGCACCAAACACACGAAGGCGAAGCGGAAGGCGCGTACTGCTCGCAAGGAGAGTACGCCGTCTATCGAGAGCCAGATTAGCAGGTAAAGTCGGGTTAAAATAATTATATTCGAGCACACAATGTACAAATAGACTAACTAAACTATAAATCTTCTAAACTTTATATCTCTAACGCCAAAATAATCTATATAGTAAAACTAATGGGATCAACTCTGTCCGTTAAGTATTTTTGAAAATGTTGATGCTGGCTTTGTTATCGATGTAGGGACCCATACATTTTGTTTTTGGATTTATTGTCTGTCTGATCGAGCTTCATGCAAAAACCACTGGACAGATTAAGACGTAACTCGGTATTGTCGTAGTTTAAAATCCGAGAACGGTTATAGGATATGTTTTGTCCCAGGAAAATGCTTAGTTCCCACAGGATAACAGGTTAAAATTAGTATGGCAACTCCAAAAGCAATGGACTAATTTAGGTGAAATTTAGCATGTTTGTAGGTTATTTACGGAGGTTATAGGTTTTTTTTTCCAGTACAGTTAATTAAGAATAATATGTTAAAATTAGTTTGACAATTCTGAAACCACTGGACAATTTTTCTTCCGAAACGAAGCGAAGGCAACTTCTAGTAAGCAATAAATATATTGTAAATTCATAAATTACGCGAGTATTTAAGCATATCATTAAAATAGAAATTTGTAATGTCAATAATTCTATTTATAGTACCTGTGAGTACCCCTGAACTAGTGAAGAATAAAACTATAACAAATTTCGTGTTTCAAGACTTCACAAAGAATAAAAAATCGACCTATAAAAGATAAAATAGCACGATAAAAATTGTTCCACGTGGACGTAGTCGCGGCAAAAGTTACTGATATACAAATTATGACACAATTTTCAGCAAAATATTTTTTTTATCTCTGCCTTATTAATAAGATTGTATGTGTATGTATTTCAGGTATTGGCTCCAGGCGGTTGCAGCTAATAACGACCCCTCGCGGGAAGAAGTTAAGTTTAGTTTTGATTGAGGTATTTGCTCGTGAAACATATCGTGTACAAAGTCACTATGTTCTGATGTTTCGCGGCAATTTTAACTTTTGTTTTAATAATGTGTTTAGAAATGGTAAAATTGCCGTCAGACAGTTTAAAACAAAATCTCTATCTATGTACATTTATATAGACCGTTGCAAATTATCAGGTTTTTTCGTTTTGTGTTTTTTCGAGATCTGTATATTAAAATACACTTTTTTATTTCTTTTTGATAATTTACGTAATTAATAAATATTTGATACTTGCTTTTTAATGGCGTTAAACTTCGGTCAGCAATGAGCTAGCTTTTATTTATTACGCATCAATAAGTAGCATTGTGAAGATGTTTAATACGTTTTTTAACGAAAATTTTAATAGTAACAAAAAAATTTCAACTAAATAAAAATAAAAATTGCTGATTTTAATCCAACCCCGCAAATATTGGCCAGTATCAACCAATTTTATATCTTTATTCGTTTGTTTTTTATCTTAGATAAGTTAGCACTTTACCACAATCCCACCTGATGGTTAGTGGCGATATCTTCGACGGTAAAATCACTAACCTAATAGAAGCTTATTCACTCTTGACTTGAAGACATGTATTTGAACGGGAACACCGACTCGGGTAACTTATTCCAATCCTTCTAGATACGGGTGATATGTACGAGACGGAGGAAACCAATGAAGATATGAGTACACCACGTCGGAATTTAGCTTTGATTTTGTTCGTGAGGCGTTGTCTAGTCGATTGCTGATCGAATGAATTATCAATACAATGTTTTCATTTATTTTCTTTGATAATTTGCCGGATTATTTGCGACGAATCTATATTCAATATGTACATATACTATTTTCTCAAAAATCCGTCTCAATAACTGAGGTTTTCTCAACTACGCTCTCTAATATATTTTAAAATTGACTTTTTTTACAGTTTCATATACATTTATTGATTTCTTAGCAATGCAATATATGCAGCTCGTTCAGTATTCTGAAAGTTGACAAAGAAATCTATTTTTTGATATTGTATATAAAATTTCATTTTAGATGATACATGATTTACAGTAATTAGAATGTAAGAATTAAAGTTCAAATTAGAGTTTTTGTAATCCAAAGGTTATATTCGACTGTAAATAACAGGCTTAGTTTAATATGGTTATATTCGACTTGATTTTTACATAATTATATGATGACATGAACTGCGTACCCAGTTCTGCCATATTAGGTGAAGAGTTTTTATGTGTACGGGGGTTAGTATAAGCTTCAAGTTTTGGGGTCGCCACCCTCATCCCCCGGCCGTCATCTTCGAAATAGGTTTGCGCATAACTGTTTTAAAAAACGCGTAAAAGTTCAAATTTTCCGTAGGGCTGTCACTTATTGGATATTTGTATTATTTTTGTCTAAACTCAATATTAATAATGTTATAGGAATAATAGATATTACTTGATTGTAAGTTACTTAATTTACTAAATTGTTTTTCCACCAATCTGCATCGGAGCTGTGTGGTGGAGTATGCTATAGGCCAGGGGTGAGCAACGCGTAGCCCGCGGGCCCCATTCGGCCCTTTGAGCATTTTAAAATTAGATTTTGTATGCTTTGAAGGTCAAATACTACGTCAAAATATAAAATAATACAACATAAAAAAGCATTATGATACAAAAATTTAGCAAATATATAAAAACTTTACATAGTAACTCTAAAGCATTGAGTAGATTTGATAAGTTTAAATAATGATAATCTTTGTGCAACCCTCTCGCAAAAATCAGATTTACAATTGGGCCTTTAATTCGAAAAGTTGCTCACCCCTGCCCTAGGCCTTCTCAACATAAGGAGGTTGCCGTGATCAGTAGTGGGACATCGGTGCGTTGAAACCAATTGTAAAATAACGGCGGCATACAGGCGTCTACTATAATATACCATCGTTGTGACAGACTCATTTTGCTCATTATAAAGACAGAAGACTGAAAGAAAACTCTATTTTACTGCTATAATATGACAAATATCAATAATTTGGTTGTGACATTCGTCTTGGAAATTACGGCATTTTTATATCATAATTTAGTCATTAGCTATATAATTGTTAAAATATAGATCTGTTTGTAAAGTACATGCAATAAGATGCTTCATGAAGTGCCATATCAAAATACAATAGTTTAACATAATATTGAGGGTAGTGTAAAATTATTTATGTCAATATATTTATAATGATCTTACTTTCTCAGCCTGGTGTCTCAAAATATTTTTGTTCTATATATACCCAGTACAATAGCCAGTAGTTTTACTATTTTAGTCATATTTTTTCGTTGTATAAAACATATAAATGTATATATTTTTAATTTATTCTTTATTATTACCATATAATACTTCTTTAAAAGTATCGAATGCAAAAAATATTTTTTGATATGTTGAGAAAGTAAGGCGAAATGCATTTATTGCATTTTATATTATAAGTGTGTTTAAAAATAATGATAAATTAAGGTGTTACTGTTCAAGTGCTAATGACAAAGAGTCGTTAGTATATTTTAAGAAGGAGTTTTAATGAAATTGTATGTTGTGGATAGGATTATAACATGCGCGTTGTATTGAGTATTATGCATATAATAAATTGGTAACTGTTGTCTGTATATGCCAGATATTTGAGATAAACCATTGTGAGGTTTTTAGTAATCAATTGAACCCCAAATAGATATTAGATTTTTTTCGTCTGCATTTTGTGCGCGCTAATGTCAACCGATCCGATTACAATCCGGTTTTTGAGTTATTTTATAAAATGTGTTCAAAAATAATTATATAAGGAATGTCTACGGACCTCAGCTATAAACGAGGACAGTTACTGTAATATTAATGGCAGTTAAAGTACCATGTATAAAGGACAGTTGTATTTAGGGTAAGAATTACTTAGAAAGCATAAGACAAGTCTGTGAATAGCTTTAAACTTGATTTATACAATAAGTACGCAACTTTACCACGAGAAATAAATGTTTAATTTGGAGTAAAATATTGTTTTATTTTTTAGTATTCCTTATTAAATATACCTATAATTTAACGTCACATTGTCATACAAATTGCGCGGTGCCATGTTTCCCGCGGTACCGTGGACACTTTCTCCTGCTATCCCTGTTAGCTGCCACAATAAAAAAAAATTGTAAGAAAAAAAGATGAGCGTCTTATACAAATTAAGCTACTCACGAAAAATTAGCTTTATAGTACTCCTTTAAAAAAATGTGCTGATAGTAGGGTCAAACTGAATGTTTTTGGAACTGGCCACTTATAAACTATATATGAAAAAATAAGTTTAAATTTTGTAAATGGAACTACCAATTATAATTGAGTATATATTTTAGTTATGTCTATGATATTTCATTAATTTGTTTTATGATTTGGCGGCAAATTGAAAATTTCTTGCAAGTCAGCATGAATTTAAGTCGAGAAAGTTTTCGTGCAATGATTTAAAAAAAAATTCACAATGGAGTCCCATCTGTACCATATAGTTTACGTCTGGTTTAATAAATTTAACTTTGGGCGCACTAATCTCACCGATCTGCTTGAGGGACGGTCTTCTACAACGACGACTGAAGATTACATCAGTGTTGTGAGGCATGTGATAGAGACTGACAAAAGATTGACCTATCTGCAGATGCGGACAAGCCTAGGCAACGTAATTAATCATGTGCACAAAACCTTCCATGAACATTTAGCTGTCAGGAAGTTTTGCCTACTGGATACCACAGAAATTGATACAGTCCCAAAAACTCCGTCATGTTGATTGGTGCCGAGAAAGGTTTAAAAAATTTAACGGAGGTGACTCAAATGCTGTGTTCAGTGACGAAAGCTGAATTTACCGTTATGATCCGGAAAGCATAAGTTAGTCTGCAAAGTCGAAAGCCGAAGTATTGGAAAAAGATTGTGGCCTCGATCTTCAGAAGGACAGGCCATTGCGCGACAATTGTTTTAGAGGATCGTAAAACGGTTAATGCAGTCTAACAATAGGTTGCCACTTGTTTTCGAAAAAGTTCGAGAGAAACGACCTCGCAACAGGATTCTTCATCACGACAATGACTAGTCGCACACTGCTAAGCAAACGATTGACTATTTGGCGACTTACAAGTGGAATTACTGGGCCACCAGCCGTATAGCCCCGATCTGAGATTTTTGTTTATTCCCGAAAATAAAAGAAAAAGTTCCGTGGAAAATGTTTTTGGACGCCGAGGAAGCAGTGGCTGCGTTTTAAAAGGCCGTAGAAGAGACCCCTGAGACCGAGTGAGCAGCGCTTTACTCAGGGATACATCGATATATTGATGTGAATGGAGGCTAAAAATTATACTAAAAGAAATGAGAAAATATGTAGTTCTTTTTTTTTTTTGTAGTTGTTGAATCAAAGATTTAACATGATGTAGGTTTAAAAACATTAAAACACGATTTATTCATTCACTGTTTATTGTGGGGGCAAGCAATTGTTGCAAATAACAATAAATTATTATGCTTGACATGAGATCCTGTTGAGCACGACAGTAAATAAATAAAAACTCAAAAAACTTATCACAAAAAAAGTTCACGTTTGCTTGCACCTTCACTTATTGCGCCTACCCTTTCGGTTTGGCGACCAACTACTCCGCTAGATGCTAAGGTCCGTTCAAACAGACCTGCACGGAAAGCAGAGCAGATTTTTATTGTGTTTTAGAAGTTTCCCGATATAAAATAAGGTTACGTCATGTATTTTCTTAAAATGTTAATGAGCTGACCGAAAACCCTTGAATCTCGGGGCTTCGAGGTAAATGCTTTTTCTGTAACCATTCACGTCAGATGCTACATCAAAAATGAACGGGAATGACATTGCTGAAATAGCGTCATAATTTTCAGCACCAAACGTCATTCCCATACATTTTATGAACTAGCGTTTGGCGCGAACGCTAATAGAAAAGGGATTTGTCTCAAGAGCTCCTCTGCTCTTCGACCTGATCAGTTTGATCGAACCCTGACTCCCTAAACGCGGCATGACAATTCGATTAAAACCGATACAATAGGCATGACAATAGTATCAAGAATCATTGAAAAAAATCACCATATAATATTCCGCCATATTACATCAAGTGACGTCACCATTATGTAAACCATAGAAGAAATATATTAACTACAAAAATAGATACAAAAGCGTGACGTCAACAATGACGGCCACAGCGCTATAATACCTATGTTTAAATAGGTAGTGTAACGCTGTGGGGCGAGATTTATTTTCGAAGGTAAATTTTTCACAATTAAGATATATTTTGTTTATACAAAATAAGTAAAAACCCATTCGAGTATGTTCAAAATAATCATTTTCAAGTCGTCTTGCCTGTTTACAGCGAGCTTCATAGTCTTATAAGATAAAATATTGTTTTGTAATTTTACACGCTTGACAATTATATATAAAACCACAATAACCACTGTAAATTTCAAAAATCTATTTAAATTTTGTTGTTACGAATTATCTAAAACAAGGATGCTCAACCTTTTTGACAGTTGGGCCAAACTAAGGAATGATAAATTTGCTGCGGGCCACTATTAATTCCTAGTTAATTATTCTCAGGACACGCGTAATAAAAAAGTTCTAAACACATACTTGTGCGGGCCACATTATAGCCCGCGGGTCTGGGGTTGAGCAGCCTTGGCCTAAAACATACGCGGTAGCGTTTCATGCCTAGCGGAGCGTTTCGTTGCCCAACCGTTCTACTTATTAATTCTTCTTCACCAATGATGCAAAATCAACAAAAGATTTCCAGTTACGAACCAAAATTAAACATTTATGTATATTATTTTGTCAATTAACCTAATTATAATATTTTGGGCTAATGATTTTATGTACCAATCAGAGGTACGCACCTTAAGTGTTGTTTCTATACGTAGGTACTATTATTTTCACATTTATTTGCGATTATAGCTGCTTTAGGTACGACTGCATTGTAAACAATAATAATACAACCATTTATAATTAAATAAACACTTCTTTTTTTTAAATACTAAATGTAGTAGGTGTAAGAATATAAGTCGACTCCTGTACGAGGTGATTTTAAATCTAAATTTATTTAAAGGAATGAAATCTATCTTGTTTAAAATTAAATTAAAAACAATTATTTATCTTTCTAATAATACGCTAAACAATAAAAAAAACTATTATGCAAAAATATTACTCGAATATTCTAATCACAGATGTAGCTTAAGTGGCAAGATTCAAATGTGGACGTTAGTATTATGAAGATAAGACTGAATGCACGATGCGGACGGGATACGATATCCGAATATCCGTATAGTGAAGTACAGAATCTATCCATAAATTTATTCCGAAATCAATAACTACGCATAATTTATAAATAATCATGTATCATTTCCGACAATTTATCTCCAAAAATACTGAAAATTGCTACACCTAGCTAAAAATTACTTTCATATAATTCTAAATAAACTATAAAAACCATGCAAAAAAAAAAAGAAAAATTTAAAATAGGAAACAAGAATAAAAAGGTAACGCTTAAAATAATAGTCATCGCTACAAACGTAGTTTCACTGTACACTTATTATAATCTTAAGTCAAAATTGCACGAACAAAGGAATGCATTTCTTTGGCGCTTAAAAACTAAATAAAATCACAAATTTATAGTGTATAAAATAAATTCGAATAAAAACCCAAAGCTAAAGACGATTTTGTAGATAACAACCACCGTGGCTAAAATGACATATCCATAACATATTATGCTATGTAGACAAGGTATGTGATAAAATCATTAAATAATGTGCACCCCGCTTTACCTATATCAGGGATGTTACGGAGCTCCGTAACCGTAACTGAAACTATCGGATATCCGAAATAAAAATATATCTTTTAGAAGAATTTCGGATATTATCGGGTAAGGGCGCGGTCTAAATAAAACATGTTACGACAGGTTGTTGTTCCACCGCTCGCGCGCCTCCATCTTTTAGATTATCTGTTTTTTATAGTCATAACATAATCTCATTAATCATCCGAAACCGATACATTTTTATTCCTCTATCCATATCCAGATCCGAAATTTCATACCCACAAACAACATCCCTGTTCTATAACTATACTAATTTCTTGTCATGCAACATTTAATATATTTATCTAAGTAGCAACAGAATCATATCACGATAGCAGCAGTCTTCCTATGTAGCTCTTGCTTTACGTATATTCTTCTTCTCTGCTTCCGTAAAGCCTAGAATATTCTCGATAGCATTCAGGTGCCCTTGATGGTTTTCCGGGTCAGTGAGGAAGTAGTATATTGCCGATTTCAAAAACTGCAATGTCACTTCTGGATCCACGTTAGACTTCGCACCTTTTTGCGATTCTACAATACGACGATACATCGCCTAGAAAAATAAATTATTATCAACTTAAGGCATATCCATAAAAATGTCCGTGTAAAAACCAAAACCATTTAATTTGAACCGTGTTTAAGAAATATTTACGTTAAACTTAATTAAGTTACAAAATAATGATGTACTAAGAATTTAAACATCATGAGTCATCATAAATATCATCATCCCCATATCACTTGGAGGTGATAAGGTCAGGCTGAAAAACCAACATGATGTTGAAATTGCTTTCACAACTGCAATAAAAATGTTACTACATAATTTTTATGTTGTACATTGGTGTAATCGCGGCAGGTAAAACACTTCAATGTAAAACCAAACAGATAATATAAAGGTATATTATGGACCTTCGGATTTTTTTGGGATATCCGAATAAAATATCTCATTTGTAACCGAATACGTTTTTATCAATAGTATGAGAAAATTGCGTTTTTAACCCACTCCAAAAATGCGGTTCTCAAGTCGCTGAAATATTGTTACGAGTTAGTTCTAATATATAATCCTCACATTGTGAGTGGAGACGCGAGCCCAGCGGCGGGGCAGTCATGTATTGCAATGATGAAGACGCTGAGTTACCCTACAATGTTTTACATGGTTACCGATTTTGAAGATATTATTTTTATTCAAAAGCTAGTGTTGGTCGTGTGGTGAAATTTAAATATGAGAGGCACCTGACGAGTAATTGTTGAGTTATATTATCGTACAACACTATAACCTATTTGTTTTAACAATCTTTTAATTCCTTTAAAATTTCATATCCGTAACTGATACTACGACATTATATATACTACTACTGCGACATTTACGGATAATCCGAAAAAAAATCATATATTTGATCCGCCATATTATTCCTATATGCGAATGTAAAACTATATCCATCCTTAATAATAACATATAAAAAACATGTTTATACAAAGAAAATAAAAACAAAATACTGCCGGTATCAACCAATGTACAACATAACAAAAAGATTAAACTACAAATAGTTGGCGAGTTACCCAAAACCAAAAGAGGCTGTTTCAAAGTAATTCATGCAAAGCTAAAAAAAATTCAGCTCGGTTAGTATGTGCCTACAAAATTTACTTAAAGTTAAACTTTATATACGTATTCAGTTAAGCAGTTGCAACCCAGTCGACCGAATGACCTGATAATTTAGTTACGCTAGCGTTCTTAGTTACAGAATCATGTCGAAACACATTGTGTAAAAATTCTTTCCAACGTATTATTCATGTATGTTTATCAAGTCTTCACAAGATGAATAATATTTTGAATCTTCGGTATGTTTGCTGATTGACTGAACGTGTCCGACTGAGAGATTGAAGTAACATACACAAAAAAATTAAAGATTTAGATAATTAATTCTTCACAATTATCCACAGTATAATTAAAATACCCGTACTCCAAAAAATGAGTGTTATTTACTAAAGCACTGTTATTGCTTTAAATCTAAATTATCGTGATGTATTTTTTATTGCTAAACTACCATGCATTTGGGAATTGTAACAGCATGCAAAACTAATATTACGAAGTGAATAAAAAAAAACAAGTGTCTATGGATTCAATAAATTATGCAGATTATAAAATATTCTAGTAAGATCCAGATGGAGGTTATAATCACAGTTAATTATCTGTAAGTTTGTAAAATTAAATTTCATGCAAACCAAAATATAAGTAATTTATAACTGGATATCAGTAAATCAATATTATGATAATAATTAGTATTAGATAATAATTATTTATTTGTTGCATCATATTTAGTAGATATCAAATTATTCATGTGACAAAAAATAACATTACTTTGTATGATAAAAATAGTATTGCCCTGTTGCTACTTTCATATTTATTACGAAAATAATGCATGCAATGTCACTATCCAAATTATGTAACTGAAGTTAGAACATTTATATTAGAGAGCTAACATTACAATAACATTTCTACTTAGCAAATGAACCTGTGCATTTAAGCATAGTGTATAAAAATGTATACAAATTAAGTTTTAAACGCTTTCTGTTGGGTATATCCAACCTTTCGAGCTCCTAGGACCCACAAAGAAACAGCCTCCTTTGCACTTAGAAGTACTTGTGACTTTGCTGTTCGGTCCGCTGTGAATGCCGTATCCTGGAATGCACTACATGTTAAAGCCAAAACGGTTAATTGCAACTACATGCGACTACTCAGTCCATGAGTATGAAAAGGTTATAATTAGAATACGATGAATCTTTTACATCACTCGGTGTCACAAAAACAGAGGTGTTGTAGTCAAACAGATTGTAGCGGACTACACATTTATCAACAATCTTGAGTTTAATTTGTTAGCAAGAGGATAGTATTGTTAGAAGTAAGGCATGGGACGAAACAAATCTTACCCGGACATTCTCGAGCTCTGTCTGTGTGATTTGTAATTGTTCTAATAGTTCTTCAACCGATACTCGGCTTAACTGGGCTCTAGCTTGTTCACTGTCTCCTTCCTGCAACGTGATATACACACCATCAAAATAACTTTATTTTCTCAGTTGTATGATGGTTTTATTGATAATTAAATATCAAAAAAAATTATAGAAAAATTGTTTATGTGATTCTAAAAAAGAATGCTCCTAAAATATTCCAATATGACTAAACTTTTACTCAATGAGGTATTTTTGAATATTACAGAGGTCTGCAATTTCAAATGAATACAATAATCTCTTGCACATTTTTGGGATAATTTCCTAAACTCAAAATATCATTACTGTACCTAAAATAATATACAAAAATCTGAAAAATAAAGATTTTGGAATTTGTTATCACTTTCACTTTGTAAATGCCATTTAAGTGACAAGGATCATTATAGATACTTTGCATCAAAACAATGATGTAGGTTAAGTTTCAAATGCAAGAGAATAGGTAAAATTTAGAAGACATTAATATAAAATCCCTCCAAAGGTAATAGAATATCGCCCAGTATTTCAAATTGAAGAGGCTGCATTCTACCCCAAAATATACAAAAATGTATCTTACCTTTCCAAATTCAAATCTAGCAGCCTCAACTCCTTTATTATACATCTGCAGGTACATAGCCCTATGCCTGCCTTCTTCATCTTGTAGCTGTTTGCTAGCTTCCTCTAATTGTTTCTCCAACATATGGATTCTTTCCTTAGCCTGTTCATAGTTAGGCAGTAGTTCACAGTAACGCGTATTCACTTCTGCTAGCTTTTGTAACAATGCCTCAACTTTGTCATTATGCACCTTTTTCATTTCTTGGGTTTCACCCATATTGGCCCTCATAACATCTTCAATTTTCTTCTCATAATATGCAATCAGATTACGACGTTCCAGGTCACTGTCAGCCACTTCTGTCATGCAGGATGCATCATGAGAGAGCATTAACACAGATTCTTTGGAGTGTAACGATGAGTTTGTGAGATCATCAAAGTGTCCAGAGTCTGTAAATGAGCCTTGCATTTCATTGCGGTTTCTTGTTGGTGTATCTTTGAAAAGAGGACTGTCTGTGACATCAAATGCTCTGCAGGCCTCCTTGCACTTAAGACTCTCTTCATCAATAGATGTCTCTTCATTGTTTTCTCGTATGGTTACCACCTCACTGGAATTGGACTTTTCATCAGGAGAAAATATTGAAGCCTTATATAAACGAAGCTCAACAACTTCCTTGGTCAAGTGGAATATTTCGCTATCCTTCTTTTCCAAATCTTTCTTAGCCTGGCTAAGAAGACTTTTGAGGCGGCGGATTTGCTTTTGAGCTCGCTGGGTGGGTGTTAGATACTCTTCACCTGATAATCCTGCATGAGATGAACAGTGGAGAACATATCTCATGGACCTGCCACTGAATGTTGTACCGTTAAATGGCGCATAACCAGCATCTATTGAGGCTGCCGTAGCAGCACTGCCATAACTATGAAGAGATTCATCATCTGGCAGATCCTCCGGAGAACCAGGAGGAGTATGCGCAGAGTCAGTCATGCTTAATTTTCTGTTCATATACGGACTTTCTGGTGATTTCAAGCAGGATTTTTTAGGTTTGGCTTGACTGTTGGAATTAAATGACTGGAAATATGCAAATGCAAATTATTAACCTTTATATCACAAACAGAAAAATACTTTTGTCACAACAAGTTGCAAGTCACAACATTATCTGCATATTTATGTGTAGCTTATTGCCAGCTGGATAAAAATAGAAAACAGAAGTAGGTTTATTTAGCCTGTAGTTTATATATAAAATATTGCTGTCAATTCGAGTCCATACAATAGTGAAATGGTCTTTTGCAAGTATTACAGATATAACTTACGTGGCTCCGAGGGCGATGGCTAGGCTCCGGTAGACGGGAGCCATCGCTTCGTGGCTTTTGATTAGTATTTTCCGTGATTATAGGAATTAATTTTCTAGTAGATAAAGGCGACCGCTGCACCATTTTCTCACCGCGCAAGCGCAGTGAAGACGACCGTCGGAAATTACCGATGACATTTCCCGCGCAGCAGTGTTCATCGTGAAACTCCGGTAATTTTCTAATACAATTTCTGTTCATTTTCTTTAGTTTTTCTCATTGACGTAGCGTGCTGCAAAAACCAAACAGCTGGCAAATTATTTGTCGCTCTACGAATTGAACAAAACAAAACAAATAGTCACAGATAAGTAAAATATGCGAATTCTACTTTCGTCTATGGATTATAGAGAAATGTTTATATTATTATCATGCTTGAGCAATTTCATTGTGGAATTTTTAATAATCCGCCATTTTATGGCTAGTTACTTAATATTTTTTTAACAGTAATAACCTATAATAGTCGGATAAATGTAGTTATTGTTAATGAAACTTTTCCCCCCCGAAGAAACTCCTAAGCAACCCCAAAACAATCTATTGAGTATAGTATAATTTAGGTTTATTTGTTTTTATTTTATTTCATTATTGATAAAGGTCTGGTTAAGACATAGACGTCTACTTCTATGGAATAAAGATCCTTAAAAAGGACATTTAAATATTATCACAAAGTAAATACATACAACTGATGTTACAGATTAAAAATGTTTACTTACAATAACACTTATTGGAATTAGAAAACTCAAATTCTATAGTATTGTTTTGACACAAAAATTGTTTACAATATTTGTACGGATAAGCAAAATTAATAGCTCAGTACAAGCACGGATTTCCCTCGTACTTGTTATGGAGGCATAGAGTATTCCAATACGCTCCAAGGAATTGTCAGTCCCGGGTATGAAACATTTGTTTCAACTTTACGTGCTGTTGACAACTTCACGTGCCCTCTGAAGCACGAAGCTTTTGAAATATTTGCCACTAACGGTCATTCATTCAACCTACCGCTTTTGTTGCTTAACTTTTTCGATCGCCTACAATACGAGCTTGGATAAGAACGCTTCATACTTGTTATACCTTATTCGTGTGAACTATACTTTGGTAGTAATTTCAACACGCCAGTCAGTAACCTACAATAAAATCGATGCATTTTTCAACTCAAACGGTATAACAATAGAGTAAAAAGTTTGTTTGTAACTACTTAACTCGACAATGCTATTGCACAACACCAAGGAACTGCTTCTTACTGATATTGCGAGAACGAGCTGAACAGTCAACTTAAAAGAGCACACAATTACTTAGAAGATTATTTTGTACTAAGTTTGTAAGGGAAAATAAAAACTAAAGCACAAATTTAATAATTAATTAAATCGCTTCGTAATTCAGAAGGTGTACCGTACTTATTTAGTTATTTATATAAACATATTAACGCACCTACCCACAAAGACACACATGCATATACATACTCCCACATACAAACACATACACACACGCACACATATTGTGAGGTTGTAAGTGTTATAACTACCCTAAAGTGATTGACAGTCGTAGTTAAAATAAATAATTTGAAAATTGTAAATCCATAATTGGCTGTATATTTTTTTCCAGTATGTTGTGTAATTTTACCATTTGAGAGCTGTGGATTTTGTAAGAGATAAAATAAAATACTCCGCGGCTTAGCCTGCTTGATTATTTGATAAATATATTCTTGTGTTTTATTCCCATACACTCAGTATTACTAAGGAAACTCTATGGTTATCCCAAACATTAATCGATTCCTGTGCCAAATTTAACTAAGATCCGTTTAGTAGTTTTTGAAGGACTAACAAACATCCATCCATCCAACAACATACAACATTACAACTCTGAGTGCGTTGTTTTGCGTGTTAGTCATTATTCGTATTATCGTTTCTGTAAATATCGATTTATTACGGCGATGAAGTGGAAGCAAGTGGAGTGAAATTTACAGCACTTGCCAAAACCATAACCCATGAAAGTGGGCCCATTATATCGGTATAATAATAAACAAATCGTGAGTACCCGGTAACATTTAAATATTTAGTATCCACGACGATATTAGTTTAAAAACATAATGCAATGACGAACAAAATCGATTTATTAGTATTTTAGCTATTTTTAACGATTTAGTAGCTATTAATTTTAATCGAGTTTAAAAACTAGTACAATTATAGTATAAGTACGTGATTACTTTAGTTTGTAGTAATTCGAGTTTTATACTTAATACTAACCTCAGTACAAGTGACCATGAAGTTCGAATGGAATGATTGTGGCACAGCACGTATGTACTAAGACGTTATATTGTTATCTCTTACAAGGCAAAAGTAAACCAAATGTTTAGGGTTCCGTACTAAAGAGTACAGGACTAAAAAGGCTTAATTAATATATTTAATTAAAATTGAACAGGCCGGTTGGTCTAGTGGTTAGTGAACCTGCTGCACCGAAGGTAGTGGATTCCACCCAGGTCAAATTTTTCTGTGATCAGCAAGAATGTTTGTTCTATGTCTGGGTGTAAATATCTATATAAGTATGTATTTATAAATATATTTATGTTTATCAGTTGTCTGATCACCACAGTACAAGCTATAGCTTAGTTTGAGCTCAGATGGCCGTGTGTGTTGTCCGAAGATATTTATTTATTTAAAGATATTTAATTATTACAATAGCACTATAAAGCTATGAATCCCATTGTTATTAGCATAGACAAATAATGTTCCTCGGTCTTCGGTACATGTTTTTACATAATCACAAACAAGTTCATTTTTCTTCTCTGTTGGATGAGACGTTTTACGAAAAATCTCGAAAGTGGTAACTACTACTGAGCACGGGCCTTTCCTCATACTGAGGAGACCTCGAGCATGCATCACGCTGTTCCAATGACAAGTATCAGCTTTCGAATAAAAGAAGATTCATCAAAATCGGTAATCCCAATAAAAAGTTATGGAAAAACAAAAAATGCAGTCAAATTGAAATTGCAAATGAAAAAAAAATGATATCTTTCTTTAGTCTGTTAAACTTGTTAACTTTGTTCATAACACTTCTCTGTGAGTCAGTAGGTTCTTTTTTTATATCCTACTAGGCAGAAACTTTAAAGTTTTACAGAGTAGGTACGGTATTATGGATTACATAGGGCTGAATGTGGTCGATATAAAAATATTTAAAATTAAAAAATAAGGGCAGTCCGCGTACAAAAAAAATGTACGTTGCTGCAACCGTTCTAAATCATAACAGATATATTCATGAAATTTTCATATTTTCGTATGTTTCATACTTTTACTATATCTGCTATTACAAAAATTAAATAAAAAAATAACGATGCTCGCCATAGAAGGACTTGTTATACGGAACCCTTTGTAACCGTTTTTCGTAGGGCCTTGGCCGTTTTATTCAAGTACCTAATTATATTTTTAATTGCGTTTAGTAAGGTTACTACAAGATCCGGTTTGCCATACTTAAATAAATATATGAATAAAATTTTAGCTTATGGTATCTATGTATATTGTTAATATTATGGGGCTGAAGAGTTTGTTTGTTTGTTTGCACGAATGCGCTAATCTCATGAACTACTGGCCCGATTTGAAAAATTCTTTCAGTGTTAGATAGCCTATTTATTGAACAAGGCTATAGGCTATATATCATCACGTTAAGACCAATAGGAGCGGAGTACCATTGAAGAATGTTTCAAAATCGGGTTTATTTTTTCCCATTGAGAGCTTCCGCTGCGTGCACTGCGTAAACGGTTAATATTTCGCAAAAAACATGTATAAGAGAAACGAAGTCACGGGTTAAAGTTAACCTTAGCCTAAAGTAACTATTCCACGCGGATGAAGTCGCGGGCGGAAGCTAGTTAAATATACACCTTTTCACCTCACCAACTGTTGTTAAAATGATAAAAATTTAACGATTAGACACATTTCATTTTAAGGCTGAAGGTATTTGGAGTAGATGCTCATATCTTGGTTTTCAAGAATCCTTTTAAAAATGAGTTAGAATAGGTTATTTATTTACAGTCTATTATTAGGTTAGGATTTCATCACAAATTTATATACATACTAGCTGTCACGATATACTTTGTTCTGACATATAATGTTTAAATGTTACCTGCGATCCCGCGGGAATAAATCCATTATCCGGGATAAAAAGTATCTTAAGAGTAATCCCATTATTTAATCTACAATTGTGTCCAATTGTGTTTATATTAGACTAGTGGTTTTAGAATTGCTATATGAGTATACTTATTTTAACCCGTTATCCCGTGGGAATAGAGCCGTTTCCCGGGATAAAATTTATCCTATTACCTTCCTTTTTAAATGGACTATACAACACAAAAAGAATATATGAATTAAAATGAATAACTTAAGCGCATTCAAACAAACAAAGCTTTATTATTATACGTTATAGAATTATGCCTGTTTTTGACAACTCCATAGTTGGTGTAGTTGACAATTATCGTGTGTGCCGTGTGTAATTATAAACCTGGTAAATCTCTGGCAGTGATAGCCTAGTGGTGCGAACGGTGGTCTCTCGAACGTGAGGTCCCGGGTTCAAACCTTGCAACGCCCTAATTTTGAAAGTTATGTGCGTATCAGAAATTATCAGTTGAGACGTTGAAGGAAACCTGCACTACTGAGAATTGACCATAAAGTTCTCAAATGTATGTGAAATATAATCCGCAGTTGGCCAGCGTGGTGGACTGTGGCCTGTACTGGTCTTATTGTGGACATCCGATTCCAGTACTAGGATAGTTTTTATAGCACAATTCTATGTCAGTATTTTTTTTTTAATCTCCACCCTTGTCTTTTTTATTTTCATGCGCTCTCCGCTAAAAGTAAAGTTTGAGTAGATACTTTGTTTGAAAACGGGACAGCCGGACAGACAGATACAGAAATAGATAAATGCAACACATCTCTAGGAATCATTAAATATTATAAATGCGAAATAATCTGTCTGTATGACATTTTTTCGTCTAAACTATAGAACCAATTTGGACGAATTTTGGTATTCAGAGAATTTGTGAATATATTAAATATGTAGAGTAGGTATCTATAGGTACTTTATTTTCCAATCAAGTTTATTTCAGCTTCATTGGAATGGCGATAAGTGGAGAGTACGAAACAGAGATCGAAATTTGTATGGAAGTACGTCATCTTCGACTATACACCATACTTTGTACTTAATTAAAATTGTACTAGCGTTTTTGAAATTTCGACCTTATATAATGGATGAAAACTGTTCCACGGAGACGCAGTCGTGGGAGTCACAATTAATCATTTCCATTTGTTTTCAAGTTGGACCTACATGACGTGATTATTTAAATAAATGTATAGATTTGCATTCTACTAATATTAAATAAGAATTATAAAAGCGAAAGTTTGTGAGGATGGATGGATGGACGTTTGTTACTTCTTCACACAAAAACTACTGAAGGGATATGACTTAAATTTTACATAGCGACAGATATAGTTAGGAACAAAACATTTTTATCAACTCATCATGAAGGTGAAAGCGCGGGCGGAAACAAGTCTGCACATAAACCATAAATAACACCAATTCCAATTTCAAATTGTTTATCTTTTGTTTTATTAAAAAAAAAAATCTGATATAAATGTGCTGTATATTTATGAGAATAAATGTTTTTTCTTTCAATTTCTAGTTAACAATAATAATGACCATATACACGAAATTACTGAATTATTCTTAATACTAATATTAATGATAATTGTGTCAATCAAATTCAAACAAACTTTTGGTACATAACACCGGACAATCACCTCACTGACGAACAAAATGTTACAACTAACTTCAAGGACAACACTATGAAATACAATAAGTTTTTTTGTAAAGTTATAAAAACTAAGTTAACTACCAAAAATACTAAATAGCTTCTTTTCTGTTATGATTACAATACTTCAGTGATTAAGAACAGACCTGAAATTGTTTACAGTTTACAATTTCTTGGACATAATGCAGAAATTACAAACTATTTGTCGCATGTACTTTAAGTAAGCAAGTTATATAGTTTAAGTAAGACGTATTTGTAAACTACTGGCGAGTTACTCTGTGATTGTAACTCATTACGTGGCCAGTATAAAAAGATATAATTATTTTCAACTATTTAGAAGCAGAAAGAAGTAGAAACTGCAAGTGAAAATTATGTAAGACTGAACATACTTACATTAAACTAGGAATTTCCCAAACTTCACTGAATCAGCGTAAACCATTGTACCACATTGCTTATAACTAAAAAGTCGTAAGTCGAAACATTTGAATTCGCACTTTGTTTTTCGTGTAAACTTATCAACTCGAACATCGCAAATTAAATAGAGTAAACCGTTCACGGTAACTTTTACACTAAGAATGTTGCGGCAAGTTGTCGGAGCGCAATGCGTGCCTACTTGGCAGTACTTGGACGCTTGGTCAATGTAACCTAACGCCGCAACTAGCGCCCCGTCGCGGCGGTTCTTGTCAACTATTGCTTAGTAAAAACGTTTTTAATAGGCATCGAATTATTGCGTTATAAAATTTCGATTATTACGTATACAGGTGTAATAATTGTGAACTTACACTCCTGTAATGACAGGTGCAACATGCAACGCCATCTTGCAGCGTTGCGAATACTTTTTTTGCAGAATGGTTTGAGTTTGGACTTTGTACTATTGTTTGGTTTAACGCGCATTTGTTAAAAGAATAGACATGACTCCAAATACATAATATAATCCAGTCACGGTTATATAACCAACTAAGCACTACTACGGGTTTTTTTTATGTTTACGAGAAGTACATGTTCGAATTTTAGAAGTTAAATTACACCACGTCATTCTTTTTCTGAATTTTTCTAACAATATTTTAGAAGGTTTTTAAAAGTATTTGTTGAGTATCGGGTACTTATTTAATAGATCAATTTATGAAAAATGATTTAAATATTACAAAGATTTTTTTTTAATTTACCAGATTATTCGTAGAGAAAATCAAAATGCTCTCCACGTAAAGAAAATACAATCCGATTCGAAATTCAAACCAGATTATTCATAGACAGAATCCAAATGCTGTTCACTTAAAAAAAAGTACAATCCGATTCGAAATTCAAAATGATTAAAAAAAAGATAAAATCAGCTTACCTAATCAAATTTAGTAAATATCCAGCCTTATAGGAAATGGTGTTTCTTGCGGTTGGCGGCAATGCGGATTGAAATGGCGTCGGTTTTTCTTTAGTAATTGTATCGACGTAGTCTGATAACTATGGTAACATGTTCCACGGGCACCGCCGTACAGTAGACGTGGTTGCACTGAATTTCTAAAATGCTTTTCGTGCGATATCAACAAAATGCGTTGATTAAGTATATTATTATTATAAAAATCGTGACACAGCATTATATAGTGATGTAGCTGTTAGAATAGACTAGAATGTATTCATTTGTAGTCAGTTTTTTTTATATAATTCAATTTATTTATGGCCTATTACTGAGTATGGGTCTCTCGTTATGAAGAGGCATAGTGTATTCCACCACGCTGTTTCAATAGTCTAAGGTTTGGTGGAAGGCCAGCCCAAAATTCCGAAGTTTTTACGCCGTTCGAAGGCCCCCGATGTGGTTTAACAATTGCTATTTAACCATAACAACCGGGATCGCTTTACGTGCCTTCCAAAGCACGGAAGCACTCAAGATTTTTTTACCACTAGCATCCATCATCCTACCTTGCCCGTTTGCTTAACTTTTTAGATCGTCTACAAAAGAGAGACCCCTGGGCTAAGAATGCTTCGCTTTTTCACAATAATTCTTAAATACGAACAGACTGACTGATGGTAATCCTGTTAAGTACGTCCGGTGTTCGAGTACCGGGCAGAAGTGATAAATTCATGTTTGTTATCGGGTTTTAAGTGTCATTTGGGATGACCAAGCCATTACACTTGTCGAAGTATATGTTTGTGTTAGAATTATATGATTAAAACAATAAGGGCGCAAGTATTTTTGGTACTCATAACAATAAGGGCATAATGATTAAGGTTAGGTGACTGACAAGAGCTACGCCCTTATTATTTTTCGATGAAAACAATAGGGCTGTACCTCTCTACGAGTTACGCCTTTACTGTTTTCTGGATAAAGCCGAATCTTTTATGAGTTATTCTAAAGAGTTACCGCCTTATTGTATTCCAGTAAATAATGGTTTCACGGTTCCTGGATGTACATAAGTGGACCCTGTCATGTAGATCCATAGTAAAAGTTGGCACTTAGAGAAGTTGACACTTTGTGAAGATGATACTTTGTGAAGTTGACACTTTGTGAAGATGACACTTTGTGAAGATGATATTTTGTGAAGTTGACACTTTGTGAAGATAACACTTTGTGAAGTTGTCGCTTTGTGAATGAAAGTTGGCCTTAGATATTTATTATCAGTGCAGAGATAGCCTAGTGGTTTGAACGTTGGTCTCTCGAACGGTTGATCCCATGTTCAAACCCTGCGGCACGCAATAATTTTTAGTGTATCGAAATTTGATTATCACTTGCAACGGTGAAGGAAAACATT
Organism: Asbolis capucinus; assembly: GCA_018249125.1. NCBI lineage: Eukaryota > Metazoa > Arthropoda > Insecta > Lepidoptera > Hesperiidae > Asbolis > Asbolis capucinus. The sequence continues at coordinate 21,734 of DWJZ01001249.1, forward strand.
GAGAGGCAACCTGGACTCCCGAGGGTTCGCCATAAGGTTCTCGAAGGTGTCACACACTAATAGGCACTCGGCCAGCGTGGTGAATATGGCCTGTACCCCTCACATTGTGAGACCCAACCAATACTGGGTTGTAAGAATAATTTATTATCTCCCTTCAGAATCAAACTGTCGGAAAGGCAACGTACGCATTTTTCCGTCATTTTTATTAAAACACACAATAAAAAGTAGTCCATTTACTCAATTATCTTCAAATTAATGCGCACGTAATTAACGTATACTACCTGTGCAATTCCTTACGTAATATAAATAACTACAGTGGAATGGTTTGTTATGGGCGAAATTTACCGGATCTGATTAATAGCGTTTTCGCGTGTTTAAAAATAAAGGAAGAATTATGGCAGCAAAATAGATAAGAATTGTAACATATTATGTTGGTATGTAATGAGAGTTGTTCCGGAAAAGGTTATAGGAGAAAATTATTTTCTTGTTGTATTTTTTTCCCTTCTTCCTGTCACATGCCAGACCCGAGACAGAACAACATAGCGCTCAAAAACGAGTGACAGAAGAAACATGGGAAGGAAACGAGGAAAAAACAAATTGGCTCTCAAACTCCAGATTGAAAACGATGAATTTTTTGGCGGTTGACCTAACCAAGATATACCTGCTAATATAAATAAATATCTTGGGACAACTCACACACGGCTATCTGAACCCAAACTAAGCATTAGCTTGTATTATGGTGATCAGATAACTGATAAACATACATACATATACAATTTTAATACATACTCTTATAGATATTTCTTACATACAAAACAACCATTTCTGCTCATCACAGAAAAGTTTGACCTGGGTGCGAATCGAACCCGAGACCTTTTGACGTAGCAGCTAGGTTCACTAATCATTAAACCACCTGGCCAGTTCGATACAATATGGAAGTATTCACACTGTCTTTAGCAACTTTGTTCAGAATTTAATGGGAAGTTGATAGTGCTAAATTGATATAGATTGGTTGAAGTTGATGCGGAACAACATGCGCCGGGTACAGTTAAACATTATTAAAACTTGTGTGTTATGTATCTATACTAATAATACAACTTTGACAGGCCGGTTGGTCTAGTGGTTAGTGAACCTGACTACTACACCGCAGGTCGTGGGTTCGATTCCCACCCAGGTCAAACTTTTCTGTGATTAGCAAGAATGTTTGTTCTGTGTTTATAATAGAAGTATGTATATATATGTATGTATGTTTATCAGTTATTTGACCACCGTAGTACAAGCTAACGCTTAATTTGGGATCAGATGGCCGTGTGTGAGTTCTTAAAAAACTGTAACGGGGTCAAATCTGTACATCAAGTATTTCTTGAATATTTTAATGCAAAGAGTCTTTGTTATCGATATAGAGACCAAAACACTTTTTTTTTTCGATTTATTGTCTGCCTGTCTGTTCGAGCTTCACGCAAACAACTGGACAGATTTAGATGAAACTTGGAATTGTCATAGTTGAAAAGCCGAGAATGGTTATAGGATATGTTTTATCCCAGGAAATGACTTAGTTCCCACAGGATAACAGGTTAAAATTAGTATGCCAATTCTTCAGAAAGGAAGCGATCGCAATTCCTAGTTTTTTTAAATAATTATAACATAGAGTAGTATAATAACTAGTTCCTGTCCGCGGCTTCGCCCGCGTCACATGTTGATAAAGTTGTCTGCGTGTTATCCCAGAGTATAATCTATATGTTTGGCAAGTTTCATTTAAATCCATTCGATGGTTAGCGCGTGAAGCACACGCAAACATATAAACGCACACATATCCTATATTCATTTCCTGGATGTGATCTATCTGTGTGCTAAGTTTTATCTTACGGTTAGCGCGTGAAGGAAATACACAAAAATTATTTACAAATTTTCTTTTATAATACTTAAAAAATTCTGGCTTAGATTTGTTTTTTTACCCTATATTCGTCTACAAATAAAAAAATAAGTTGCTTTGTTTATGCTTCAAAATCACAAACAGTACTGCAACAAGCAAAGCACATATTTTGACATAATATACATACATTCGGTTTCAAGAATTGTACTTGTATATTTTTTGTATCAGTAACGTATCCGTGACTGCGAAAAAAACGTCTTTTTGCTGTTAGCTGTGTGCCAGCAACCGCGCCATCTGCCGGATGTCAGGGCAGTACTCGCCATACTGGCCAAATGTGCTACACTGAAGAGTGACAGAGTACACGCTAGTATATTATTACTTCCTAATCTGTATGGTATATTTCAATAATATATTTACAACCGTATATATTTAATTTGTATACAGGGTGGTTGGATTTGTTTGTAGAGAGTAAGCTATGAAAATTTGTATGAAATAGATTTCAGTTAGAATTAAATAAGGATCGTTTTACAGCTCTGTAGCCTAGTGGGTTACTCTGGCTGTGATGCGAGGGGGTTCGATTCCCGGAGCACGTGTTTTTATGACAGACGTACGTTTATTGTTGAATTATGAGTAGGTATAATTTATTTAATCCGTGCCATCTACAGACAGAGCATTCGAACTCAATTCATCTCGTCATCTCATCCCATCATGGCCCACTATTGAGCACGGGTCTCTTCTCTGAATGAGAAGGTTAAGGCCCATAGTCCACCACGCTGGCCAAGTGCGGATTGGCAGACTTCACACACCTTTGAGCTTCGCAAACTCCCCGGCAAGCAGGTTTCCTCACGATGTTTTCCTTCACGGTTATAGCGAGTGACATTGAAATGCTTAAAACGCACATA
>DWJZ01001250.1:0-24503 GCA_018249125.1 Asbolis capucinus
TGGTGATGATGTCTAAGATGTTGGACACACTAACTTAGTAAATGCCTATTCACTCTTCTCTTGAAGACTCCCACATCTTACTTAGGTGGGAACACCGTCGCAGGCAAGTTATTCCATTCCCTTGCGGTACGAATAATAAAAGACGAAGAAGAAGAAAGTTTTGGATGTTAAAAACATTCAAACTGCTTTGTTAAGAACAAGTTCACAACATTAATACGAGGAATAAGGTGAATTTAATTATACCTAAATTCAGACTCAACCATACTGCTGTCTCGTTTATGGGTAGAAGTGTTTACTAAAAGCCCATTAAAATTGGTAGAAATGTCATATTGTTAATTAATGAAAAAAATGCTCAATGCATGAGTTTAATATTTAGCCGTGAGAACTGCTCCGGAGTTTGTTGCCGCTTCTTCTTCCAAGACCACTGTAGGGTTTTCTTGAAGAGATGGCCTAATTTGACTTAAAAAAAGTGTTTGTAAAAACCAACTTCGAATAAAATTTAATTTCATTTCGGCGTATTCCAGTTCACTGCACCACCACCCTATTCGGCTGGATCCTTTTTTTAAGCTAATCGTGTGTAATCAAGATCCTGTGATATAATAGCGAACAGATTGATCCATCGGTGTGTATCTATCGCAACAAACGAATCGGAAAGTTGTTTTTCAATTGCGATTTGTTGACGATTCGCTAAGAACTACTGTAGATCGGGGAGCCCGCAGCAGCCCGCACGGCCTCGCACGGCGCCCGTCGCTAGATAAATTGTTTCGACAATAGACGATGTTAGTTCCAAACATATTGTACATTTAACTTGTTATAAAATTGACCAATATACTCGTAGTTAACCTGCTCGGTCTCCATTATAAAGTATGTATCAAGTTTATAACTAGCCTGCGCACGTGGATTTGCCCGTGTGGTGTGTTTATAAGAATAACAAATGAGTCTATAGTTATTTCAGACTATAATGTATAACTGTTCAATTGAGATTAATGCAGTAGTTTTTGTGAACATTTATTCTCATAAATTTTCGCATTTAGATAGGTTATGTATATGTAGTCCATTTTTTCAGAATTGTCTTAAGATCAAAACAAATATGGCCGACTAATGTCAAATAAATAATGTCAGTTAATACGTCATAAGGAAAGTGGACATGAAATATTAATCGAATCAACTATTGAACGAATGTATCTAACTAAATGAATTAATGTTTTCTTTGCTTCTTTAATCGATAATTTGAAGATTAAATTCTTAAAAATGTTTCGTATTTCAAAATAAATCAGATATCAATAACTTATTAAAAATATGTTTATTCATGACCGTCTTCAAAGTCCTGTTTGCTCGAGTCTGATCCCGAATCTTGCGTTACAATTATAATAAAACGGGCTCAGAACGCTGAACAATCCAGAAACGCGCAAAGAAAAGAAACCTCAGAAGTTCCCCGTCCTGCGAGGAGTTTCACAGGTAAGCTGTCAAACATTTGTCGTGTGGTCAATTTTGTTACATACATAGTATTATACAAATATTTTAAGTATAGTACCTTAGATTTTCTCTACTTTTTGTGATTCCAACATATAAAAAAATAATAAATAAATAATAAATAAATATAATAAATAAATGCGAAAGTTATTATTTCTACTTATATACACTAAGAAGAAAAGCCTACCTGTATCTACTTCGTCATAGTAATATAATGAACGACTAATGTCTTATTAATACAGAATATACATAGAAAGTTACGCTGAAATTGTAGGTGCATGATATTCATAAAGAGGCTATAATTATTTGATTTCTTAGAAGCTGATAAATAATAACGTAAGTCGCAAAGGACATGAAAAAACACAACAATGGAAGGTTGCCGGCCCCACCGGCACTGACCTTGAGGTGCGTCGTCGGGCCGCGCTCTGCTTGCTGGCGGACACTCAATAATCACGTATATTATTATTTAAAATTTCATCGTCGTCCAGGACCAGGCGCTATTGAAGTTAAATATGTATTTATAATATCTAGAAATCCCAGTTTATTGCTAGCACCTATGTGATGCTATAGTGGCTTCAATATTTTTACATATTTTGTGAACAATTGCAGCGTCTACTATAAACGTAGAAAATTTTTATTAACTCTTACAGTCACATGTAGCGCACGCTATTACTGCTGAAGAGCGCGGTCCCTTATCACAGATGGTCGTCTCCCTTTCACTACGGAATCTTTGGTATTCGCTACAATTGTACTTCTAAACACGGGTCATCGTCGAACAGTGTTATAGCACACCAGACACAGCCCTCGCTCTGTGTCGCAAGCAGGCAGGGTGAACACTATTCAATAATCCTTCCTGTCACATACGCCACCAACACCGACATGCACATTTGTGTCTAAGGTGATATGTTGGTTTCGGAGTTTCCATAGTAATTTAAATTTGTTATACTGCGGGAGGAAAGACATTTCCTGGGATAAAACCTATCCCATAACCATTCTCGAATTTTAAACTTCGATTATGCCATGTTTGAATAAAAGAGAAATATTGCTACACCGTAATCTCCTTTATTAGATAGTAGAATTGTGGAGCCAGAGTAATCAGGCACAGTGGAAGCGCGCACCGGCACCGCGCACCGGCACCGCGCACCGGCACCGCGCACCGGCACCGCGCACCGGCACCGGCACCGCGCACCGGCACCGCGGCGAAGAGCGATTGGAGGTGAGTGCGATGCCCCCTCTGCCGGTGTTCTGCGTAATTACGGCGCCTATGCAATTAGAAAGAGCAAACTTCTAACCGCAGAATCAGGCGCAAACATGCCAAGTTTCATCTAAATCTGTCCAGTGATTTTTGCGTGAAGATCGAACAGACAGACAGAAAGACAATATATTCAAAAAAAATGTTTTGTTTCATTATCGATAACAAAGCCTCCCTGCATCAAAATTATCAATAAATATTAAGTTTCTAGACATGACCCTTTACAGTTTTATTATTAGTATGGGCTTCATCACGATGCTTCAAGTGAACACTTTTACAAGTCTGCTGTACCACGGAATCTTCTCAGAAATTTTAGCCACTTGCGGTCACCTAACCTGTTTCTGGCCGCGCTTTTACTTGGTTAATTTTGCCAGGCTATCGGCGCTTCGCTACAAGCGAATGTTCCTAAAAACATGGAAAATCTCTCATGAATATGAAAATTGAGAACATGCAAACGAGCCTCACGAAAGCTGTGAGGTACACGTACGTACTGTCTAAAGTGAGTGTGACGTGTGCAGGAGCCTTGCAACATTTGGTCATTTGTAAATGTCATCGGCGGACATGAACTCCTCGCGGCAGCCGGTAGCTTAGCCCGTGTGTGTCAGGAGTGTTAGCGGGTGTGCTGCTCCGAGCTGCCACCACATTCCCTAGCGAAGTGGGTATATAAAAACCGGAATCGATGTCGGCGCTCGCTCGCCCGACCGCGTCGTACCCGCCGTGTGTCTCCAATCATCTTATCCATTCTTCTGTCGAATGTCTGGTCAGAATTTCATCTGAGCAGTGAATCTAACTCGTCAATGTTATTTAGGTGTCAACAGAGTAATGTCGTTTGCAGCGTGTAAAGGGGAAATATTTGCTCCTTTACTGTCGTACATTCGTTCCTTCTTGCCCACAGCTGGGTATGATAGTTATAATGTTGGACAAATGTAGGGTTGACTTTAAATGATTTTATTTGCTTTACGAAACGTTCAAAACACTCATATAATATTATGCATGAGAGAAGTTGATTCGAAGTGACATTAGATTAGTTCAATACCATCTTAAATGAAACCTACTAAAATATTAACTAAAACAACGGCACATGAAATTCAGTGAAGACGAGCAATGGGTCCGGGTGCCAGACCGCCCCTCTCCGAGCGCTCATATCATTTTGAAAATAATAACGAAGTAATAAATTAAATCTAAATTCATTATTTTACCGGTAGTGTTTGCTTCACTAATAGAATTGTGTCGGATCGATCGCCCCTTGACCGTGTCGTCGAGCGGTGCGCACCAATATGTCGCCGCACCTTGTAAGATATTAAATAATGAATAGGTACACTTCACTAGCAGGTAATGCCTGTACAGCGAAACATATCGCGGGTCCGCACTCCGCACACACACTACCGTACATAAAACAACACTACCTTCAAATTAATATGTAAATCGTCTTGTTTATTTTGGCAAAGTTGGTTGCTTTGTTGTTTGGCTGCGGTGGGAAGCAATATGCTAATATGTAACAAGTTGGCGCTGTAACTGATCCCACTCACACAGCAGAACACACACTAATGAGACAAGTGTTACACGATCAATCAACTTATCCCACTGCTGGGTGGGGCTTAAAATGAAAAGGTCGTTAGATAGTTGTTATATTGAGCAGTTGACATTGAAGCCGGCTAATTGTTTTGTACGTCCACGGAGTACGTACAACATGTAATACCATTTAAAATTAGAAATAATGACAATGAAGGCCGATTAAATTATATGAGTGTGTAAAAATTCAGGTATGTTTTAGATTGTACATAAATGTGTGCCTGCTGGGGCCGACAGCGGGACACCGGAGCTATTAGATCGCGTAATGTTGTTTTATATTAAAAATCTCATCACGAAAGTGCGCAAATTATTTAAATAATCACTATTTTCTGCCTGGCCTCTGTGTTATTCCAGACTGTTATTATTTTTAAATGTATTAATTCCCAAATGTGGTTCAAGGTATAATAAAAGTTTAAGCCTGCCGAGCTGTTCAAACAGTTTGTAGTTGCTACTGACAACAACAATTATAAATGTAACGATCCTTACGCGAGGCCGTCCGTCACGCCGCCGCGCCGCCGCGCCGCGCCGCGGGACAAGCCACCATCGCCTCCTACGACACAGGTGTACAACACGCGTGGTTACCAATCGGTCGTTCGCTAAAATGATAACACTAACAGACTAATAATAATTGAAACATGCACGAATTATCTTTTGCGGTGGGTGGAAGCCAAATAATACTAGTTACGAGAACTCTTCTTATTCTCTAACAAAATATCCAACCACTTAGAATCAAATGAAGACAACGAGGAGCGCGGAGTGCCGCAGATATTTTATTCTGTATTATTTTATACACGAGCCTACTTGCGTCGGCCGAGACTGTAACGCTGCGAAAAGTCTGAAAGCCAGAAAAGAAAAATACGTGTCAGTGGGCTGAATCAAAAGAAATGGATACAGAATAATGGAGCAGTGCTGTGCGGCGTGTGGCCCTTGTCGATACGGCGGCATGTTGCTTGCACTAACACGAGTAAATGTACATATACGAGGGGCGCGGTGAATTACAACCTCAAGAGAACAAATCGATTTAAATGAATAAAAAACAATTATTAAATAACATGGGGATGATGATATAATTATATACAACTTCAATTTACTTGTACTTCAGATAATTTGACGATTTTTGAAATCAAATTGGCGCCAATCCATGTACTATGGCATGGTGTCTCTCCCCACGGCTAATATAAAATGTCTTACGTTTGTTCACAACCGTAAAATATCCCGTCACTAAGATCTTTGTCCTAAAATAGGACATCGGATGTCGATTCGACAGCCTTTTGATTTTAGGATAAAAACGGCATCAGAATGCGGACGATGGAGCGAGAACTGTGTCACCGCGCAAATCACTGGAGTGGAGTGGACGTCCCGTTATATGGAGCTGCTCGTCCCTCGCGGCGTTCTCCTTTACTGTACTACCTTCATCTTCAACACAAAATCATTTCTATTTCCATTATGGAAAAGTCATAAAACGAGTAGATGACAATAAGATGATCTGATGGGACCTGTCCGACGTTAGAAACGCAAGAGGCATGGTTGACGCACTGTGGGCCAAGAAAGAGTTGACTCTCGAGACCTTAATTAGAACACGATGAATCGACTCCTGGGTGAAGGATAGTATATAATACATATGTATATATGCATGAAAGTAGATAGGATAATACCAGTCAAATGCATCTTTCGTAAAATACGCAGCCGAGGTGAGAATTTACTATTGCAGGCATGTACCTGGACGAAAGTAAATAAAGTTAAAGTCGTCGTAAATAGTAATGGTAAGCAACCTGGTGACATTCGGAGAATTTCATTACAAAACAAACGGTGAACGAGGAACAAGTTTAGTGTGGGTGTGCGCCGCGGGCACGCCGGGGGCGCCGGGGACGCCGGGGACGCCGGGGACGCCGGGGAGGACGGGGACCGCGAGGCAGCTCGCGCTGAATACTGACTAGTTGTTTAACTGACAACGGGTCGCGGTTCAGAGGTTACTGAAGGTCGACGGCAGGTCTTGACAAAATAGGAAACCTTCGCAGCCGTTGCTACATGCATTACAATTGCTATTATTGGATTAACATACATATATTTTTGTCAAGTTTTTTTTTTTATTGGAAATTTGCTTGGGAAGAACCAGTTACTATAAAAAGTAGTTATTGTGACGTGGCTGTAAACATTTGCACATATGTTATCGCGGACATAATGTAGATACTGTTGTCTTCTATAAAATTTTACAGCCTATGTTCATCACGGAACCGGAACACAAAAGATTTTTTTAAATGGACCCAGTAGTTTCGGAGTCTATTTTCTTTACACGGACAAACAAACAACAATGAAATCTTTCCTCTTTATATTATTAGTGTACAAAATATGATATTCTCGTAAATATAATACATTGTAATAAATAATTTCTCTTCGATACGAATAACCATTTCAAATATAACTACCTATTGTTCAGAATATGCCAAGCGTTTTTTTTTTATCTTAATGTCACACAACATGTGTTGACATTTAAAACTAACATGAATGTTCAATTTAGAAACGTCTTCATGTGTTCGCATTACTTGGTTCATTATTTTCTAAAATCCTCTTTCTCTCCGTTAAGTAATGGGTTCTGGATATCTAGAAAAGTCACACCAATTACCTGTAACAAAAAATGTGTTTAGGTAGGAATAGGTGTGCTATGCTATGCAGCAACTAACAAGGCAAGGCAAGGCTCACGCTCAGCTTGGCGCGCTCCTGGCCAGTTCATTGTTATATTATCACCATGAGGCGGGCGCCGGTGAGCTGTGGCACCGACGCCCGCGTGGCGCGCCGCCGCACCCCAGCTCCGCGCGGAGCACAGAGTGCCACAGCTGCCGTCGTCCTTCGTGGTGGTGTATATATATAGACTTCATATTTTATTACAGTCATGATTATGTTCACGATGCATCTTTCTTGAGTTCCGAGTGAAGTAAAAATGTAGCTTTTTGTTGTGAGATATTTTTCAATATCTTTATTTTATATTTAGGTTAAAATCTAATCTAAAATCTCTTACCTATCAGTAACGAAATTATCAATTTTATTTTTAATTGGCTTCATCCCATTATGAGCCATTATCGAGAACGTCTTGCTCCCCGTGCTGGCGACTAGAGGACGCTCCACGACGCTGCTCCAGTGCCGATGGCTGGAGCATGAACCATTGCTCAACTGACTTTAGGTTTATCAAACAATTTATAACTTTATGTAGGGTCTTTGTATTGTAAAATTTTGACTTCCGTTAAGTGAGCTTTCGGCTCCTACGACGAAATAAACAATTTTCATTTCAATCAACAAAATATTACCCGAGTGGGTTGACTCCGAGTATTTTGCAGTTACTCGTTACTTTCGTACGATTTGCAAAATCGCAAGTTTACGCCACCAGCAGTTGTATTTTTTGTCGGGGATTTTAGCCTTAATAAATAAACAGCCGTTGCTTACGGACACTGTTTGAAAAGAATCAGAGTATAGGATATTGCTTCTCCCGTGTAGTGGTCCGCCTACTGTTTTTACTGTTCGCAATAGGCGTCCTACAAACGTGTGTCCAGTGCTGGGATCAAATACGAATAGTTGAAAGACTGACGTCACCTCATTTAGGGCTCATATTGAATCATTTTAATCATTGGTAAATATCATCAAGTCAGTGTTCCTTGAACCATAATAGGTAGACGAATTTTCTTAAAACCTGTAACAGTAAATAACAGTAAATAAAACCTGTGAAAGTAAATAAAATCGTAAATAATTATACAATATACATAATTGTTATACATAAGTGCTGACTGAGGTGATGTAGTCCGGGCCCCCGAGAGCCGTCCGCAGTGAGTGTGTTGGCGCTGTAACCAGCTTATACATAAGTGAGTCGTCTTCAGGGGCACGTGTATGACATTATGTTGAACTGTGCAGGAACGTTATGCAGTACGCGGAGCACTGTTCTGCACTAAGTCCCCTCCCGCGGTTATTGCCTCCCCTCCCGCGGTCGGTTCTCTCTCGACGCCACTCGAGCTCTTCCACTCGACATATTATATACCTATTTGTTGTATTTAGCTCTTGGCTAACATATTCCGTTTATATTTAGCTAAATATTTCAGTTTAACCGTATCAACGATGAAGGTAAAGTTTAAACGGATGATATATGCATCAGCATGGTGTGTCTTTTATCGACGCACCAGGCGGGCGAGGTTAGTATTATGGTAGTGGTATAAAGCGATGGTGTCCCCGTGTGTCCGCCGCCTAAGGTCCGTACGTTAAATACGATATGGTGGCGGTATGTGTAAACGTTGCTTTATTTTTGTGTTGTTTTCATAAAGATATATCTGGACTTGGGTTTATTTTCTCAGATTTTTGTATCTCTGTATATTTTTTCTTGATTTCTGAGAGAATGATAATGGATGGCGGAAAATCGCGGAGAGGGTTGCGACGGCCTCTCTGTCTGTATGTACCTCACAAGTATTGGTGCGGTCCCCTCCATCACTTACCTCCTACCTGCTGTGAACTATCAATTTTGGAGTTTCTTAGTAAACCGTGAACTCTCTTAGTGCTTAGAGCGTTATCTTTGGTTGTACACAGCTGTGGTTTAGGATGTGGATTAATATAAAGCAGCGCTGACCTAAACTTCACCAAAACACTGTAATCTTTTCGTAATCTTTTAAAATTTCAAAAGTCGTCATACTCGTTGTGATCTTTTCGGCCTTTATAAACAATTTATTTCCTACCTTACAAATTAACAACGAACACTCCACATATTACAGACTAACGCGCTCGCCCTCCAACACACACACACACACACACATACATACCGACAACAGTAGACATGTATAACAATAATAAAGTATTAAACAACTTTTCCTCGGCATTTATTTAAAAGTGTTTTTTTTTTCTTTTTTAGTTACATATTTTTATTAATTAATTATTATAAGCTCGTACCTTTCTCGGATCAATACGCACTGCGAGTACGCGTGACGCTATTTGTGTTAACTACTTGGCTTAAGGACCGTGCTGAAAATCGGCCGCGGCTGGCTGCGACCGTTGCTGAGGACGGTTTCTGTCGGTATTTACTGGCAACAACTTATTGTATATGTTATTACATACTTGTAACATGTTCTCTTATTTATGTTACATCATACTATCTGAGGACTCCACGTACTGCAGTCGCTCTTAATGTTCTAAGTACTCGTACATACATGTTTTATATTTTTGTTATTATTTCTATATTGTTGCATATTTGTATTGTCATATTATTACTGTTATTTTATATATATGTATGTTGGTGCGGTGAGTTCTGATGGAATAAGCAATATTTGCTTTTGTTTCTCAGTGTATTGTATGGGGCCGTGTTTCAAATCTGTTTGAACAATACGTATCTAGTTTACTACCAAACGGCGCTATTAGATGATAGCGCGTACATACACTAGGATTAGTGCACACTGCAGCTGCTGGCGGCGGCCGCGCGCCGCGCTCGATGCCGCGCTGGCGGACGCCATAACCTGCAGTCCCGCTATTGCGACAGGCGGCAACATTAGCCGCTTATGACATTTGCTGCAATACCAGACATCGTTGAGTTACGGTGCGGGGCCCGGAATGCTGAGCACAATTAAGTTGATTTAGTCGTTGATAATTTTATAATGTATGGTAGTTCGTCTCCTAGTTCGACGGCTGCTTCCACAAAAACATTGAATTCGAGTTCCGACATATTTCTCTGCATTAGTCGTGAACAGTCAACCGCAGTTGCAGTCGTCATACGTAGCCCGCGGCGCTGAGGTCGCCGCTGTCGCGTGCTTCTCGTCGTGTTTGTCGGAGTCTCACCTTAAGCCGTTTAATCAACTGCAGTTGCCAGGTCAGTGACCCGAGCTTCGGGAGCTTTGAATATTATAACGTTATGGATTATGAGAACGGTTTACTCACACCGCTGTGTCTGCCTAATGTGTATCTTTATGCCATGTACTTTATATACTGTCAAATTCAATTTATTTTTGTAATCTCGTACAGCAAAGATCAGTTTAGAAACAGCTTCTAGTCTCATAGACTTCCACTTTCCTCAGCCTGTACCCTGAAGCTCGTTCGAAGCACTCTAACCTCATCCAATATCCAGGGTAAGCCTCGTGTACGACGCGACGACCGCGTCTACACACGTTTCGAGATTATCACGTATACCTGAGAGCTTTCCCGCAGTAATTGACGTTACTACGAGCAGCTTTGATGTCTTACAAAGATGAAGCAACGTGAAGCCCGACCGACTTCGTTAATAGCTACTTTTGTTAAGGTCTGCGGCTCGTGAGTCGGTCTGTGAGTATATCTTCTGTAATCATACAATGATTTCTTAACTCTTAATATTCTTCGGTTTAAGAAAACACGAAGAAATAAACTTTTTTGCACGTGTCTTTACGACGAAATCTATACTAATTACAAACGAGCTCAAACATACATGTATTTATGAACACTATAACCATAAATATTTACATGTAAATGTATATATGTATGTATGGTGTAGTGGTGGTACTCGAGCTATGATTAGTTTAACCACGGTACAAGTTAATGGTTTATTATGCACGGTTACACGGACGAACAAAGAACGGTTGCAGAAAGACATTACACAAGAATTTCCACAAACAATAAGAAGGAGAGAGAGGACAGGATAGGTACAAGAACACAAGCAACAGTCTCAACACTAAACACAGCGAAGAAAACAGTGCAGGTGCAACGGCGGCGACTAGACTATACTACATATATACATAATGAGGATGTGGGCAGGAGGTACCCACATTTACATATTATATACTTTAGTATAAAGACGTACACCGAGCCCAAAAAAACTTCGGTGCATGATTTCACATTGGCGATTCTACATTCGTCCGCTACACAAGAATAACAAAAAAAAATTCAAAAATCTTTATACACTTCATGTACGTTAATTACAAACATTTGGCAAGGGCCCCTGTACTAGGTGGAAGACCTGTACTACTGGGTACCCCGCTCTTACACCCGTTGGACATAATAATATGTATGTAGGTACAATTCGAAATGAGGTAAGATATGATCATTTAATTATTTAAGTGTGTGTATGTATGTATGTATGTGTGTGTGCGCGTGTGTATGCGTGCGTGTGTGCGTGTGAGTGCGTGCTTGTGCGCGTAGGAGGGTGCGGGTGTTTGTATGTGGGTGTATGATTTAGTACTCTTAATTATATAATGTTCTGTTTGTTCATAATTACAAGTTAGAAGAAATTGTGTTATAATTAGTTTAAATTTTTTTCGAGTTAGAGGGTAAATGTAAAATTTTTGATTAAGTTCATTACATAGAGAAAAGGCTTGTAAAGTAAACTGTTTCTTTTTAAATAAGGTTTTTTGAGTTTTTGGGAAACTGGCGTAGGTGTACGTCTGAGTGGTGGCTGTGGAATAAACTGTGTATTTTTATGAAATTTTATTACGGAATTTAATATGTAGATTTGGCAAGTGGTGAGTACGCTATAAGTGTTATATAGTTCAAAAGTTGAGAAACGGATTGGTTTGAAAAACATCACTTTTAGTAACGCCCTATGAGCTCTTTCGAGTATTATTAGATGGCTTTTAGTGTTGTGCTAGGGCTTTATAGGTTGAGATAAGTATTTAATCATTTGCAACACACCTAAGCTTCTTAAATATCCACATCAGTTTCCTTATCCTATCAGCCGTGCTACTTATATGCGAGTTCCATGTAAGATGCTGATCTAAAATAACTCCAAGATATTTAAATTCAGAAGCTCTAGTAATAATTTTACAAGAGCAGACATTTGAATGAGGGTCAGGGCATTTGTGAACTTTAAGGATAAAATTATTTCTGGGAAGAGTGACTTTACGGATGGAAAAGGGTAAGTATTTGGTTTAATTAATGTTGAGGGTAAGTAAGTTGGTAGTTAACCAATTTGATACTTGATGTATTCCTGCCTCAGCAGTATATCTTAGAGCATCCCAAGACGCTGCATTAAAAATCAGGGCGGTATCATCAGCGTAAGTATAAATTTGACAATTAGGAACTTGTAGGTTACATAAATCATTTATATAAATGAGAAACAAGGTAGGACCGAGGACACTACCCTGTTGTACGCCGTATGTTACAACAGATGGCTGACTAATGATTCCACCAAGTTTCACTTGCTGGCTATGATTAGAAAGATAATCCGTGAAAAGCTTATGTGCTACTCCTCTAATGCCAAAGTTATATAATTTATCTAGTAGTATGGGAACAGAGACAGTGTGGAACGCCTTAGCAAGTTCTAAAAATACTCCGATACACTTTCTGCCCTCATCCAAGTTTTTACAAACTGTTTCAATTAAAGCTAATACAGCATCTTCAGTAGATATTCCGTTTCTGAAGCCAAATTATTTGCGGATAACAAATTGTTATAAGCGAGAAATGATTTTATGCGGCTGTTAATTAATTTCTCAAGTATTTTGCTAAATACAGTAATAACTTGAGATAGGCCTATAATTATCAACACTGTCTCTATCCCCATTTTTGTGAATAGGGGTAACGATGGCTTTTTAAAGACAGATGGGAATTATCCAGACTGGAAACAATGGTAATATGTATGGCTTAGTACTGGCGCAAGGTAATTTTTGGCAAATTTGATAAACCCAGTTAAAATGTTGTCCCACCCTGGGGCAGATTCATTGGAAAGATTCGATATAATAGAGGTAATTTCTTCAGCATCAGCGTTAAGTAGCACTAATGAGTTACGCGGAGCAGTAAAATTATTAATATACGCGTATAAGTTAGTGGATGTCACATTCTCTGCCAGATTTTTACCTAGACTAGAAAGATAACTATCTACATAGTTAGCTGATTCTAATGGTGAGGGTTTTAGTGAAACTAAATTGAATGAATCGTTAATGTTATTGCTGTTTAAATAAGAAATAGATGGCTTTCCATAATGTTTTTGGATTATTTTTAGATGATTCTAGTTTGTTCCTTTCATAGTTTTGCTTAAGTTTTCGGTCAAGTCTACTACAATAATTTCGGTATCGTTTATATGTTAGTTTTAAAATTTCATCATTTGAGTTGTTTTTTAGTTTCAGATGGAGTTTATCCCGATTACGGAGGCAGCGCAGTACACCAGGAGTAATCCAAGGCTGGATGTGACGTTTTCTGGAGGGGATGTTTTTTACTATTTGGCTGTTTTTTATAGCTACGATTATGTTATTAACTAGTGTTTTAGCAGCTAGAGTTGGGTCTGTAAATGCTAATATGTCAGCCAGGTTATGCTTTATATCGTTTAAGCATGAGGTGTAATTTATCGAAATATAAGTTTTGTTTGTTTTGTGTTGCTTAGGGATATATGACAGGTTCAAAATCACCGTGTTATGGTCACTAAGTGCGTTAGATAAAACTAGTGTTTTAGCTGGATATGTAGTTTTTAGTATCATTTTGTCGCGAGTAGGAAGTCTGTGTGCAGGGAGTAATCCATGGAATGCAAGGGAAGTTAGATAGTTTTGGCAGTTAGTATCCTTGGAATCAATCTTTATGTCAATATTTATATCACCTGTGACAATAATATTGTGATAGTTTTTATAACTATAGAGTAAAGTATGTAAAGAGTGGGTAAATTCATCTGTATTTCTAATGGAAGGGGTGCGGTTGATACCGTTTACAACTGTGTCAAAACTAGTCAAAGCAAGACATGAAGCATTATATACAGGGCTCCGATATTTTATAGTTTAAGCTCCTTTTCACATAAAATGTTACTCCATCACACTGATTCATTAAGTTAAGTGTGTATTATATTTATAGTTCAGATCAGGAATGGACTTATTTTTCTAAAGGTAGCATTCTGTCATGACAAGAATATCACAGTCAATTTTTGTTAATTGCAACATTACTTGAAATTCGTCCAGGTTTTTAAATATACTTCTTATATTCTGCGTGAGAACAGTGAGTTGTTTCGCTGATTTAGGGATATGATAGCAACATTCTTCAGGCTTACAACAGAAAGCCTGAGCTATATTAGTGTTGTCTATTTCATTATTAGCAAGTAACAATTGATCCATAATGAATTACAAAATGGTAGGTTAGTAGTAAGCTTGTCCAATTAAATATAAGAACCATATTTTTAGGTCGATAGTAACAGCTGATTAACAGTGCGTTGAGTACTTTAGATTGTAGAGGATGTAAGTTATATGTATTTTGTGTGTTGAGAGAATATGAGTGTGTGTTAAGAGTAAGGTAAGCGTATAAGATAGATTGTGTGCATGCTATCTTTGTGTGTGTAAAGTGTTGTTGTGTGTGTGTCTGGTTTGTATATTTTGCAAAAATAGACTGCAAATGCAAATTTAGTTTAACTAACGTGTGGAACGTATAGGTATTATAGTGTAATAGAATTAGACTAGTAATAAAAATGTTAATAACAAATACACTATGTTCAACAAGACATAGATACAAAAACAGGTAGATGCTAATTGTAGGTAAAAACATATGAATGGGTCATCTTGCGGTCTCGTACACACACTTCATTTGAGACTCATTTGTAATCTTGACAATAGGCGAATTCTCGTTCTCTCTAACAAGCTCTTCTCCGAGCGATGTCCAGCAAAACTTGTATTTGATGGCCCTTGTCATTTCTCTTGCTAGCTAGGACAGTCTGTTACCAACGGGGTTAGGTGGTCGGATAGGAATATACATAGGTGTTAATATCCTTCTGGATAGGTTAATCATAGATCGTTTAGTGCTCTCATAGATCTATAGTATCAATGTTGGTAAATCAATAAAACGATATGTAGCACATTGGTTACTATCAATATAGATCCCAAAAATGCAATCCTACATAATAATTAAAATAAATAACGAGGTAGATTAACTGGTTTAGGGCGTTAGATACTTTAAAAAGCAGAAAATCTAGAATAAATCGAGAAAAAGACTAGAAGGTGTTGAAACAACTCGAATATAAAACCATTACACACTGCATTGAGAAGCATTTAAAAATAAAATAATAATATGTAGCGTTTTCTCAGAGTTCTATAGAGGACAGAGGCCATAACCTATAACAACTGATCGACACTTCCGTTGTCGCAACTACAGCCAGTACTTTAAGTCGCTACTTCCCCGGTACAACTTATTTATATTCCATTCAACTTTAATTTAATAAGAACTTCACCATTATTGCACCGTTAGTGAATGAATTTTGGATTTATCCTTTTTATTGCATGTAACCGTAATTATAACGAACACACTAAGTGCAAGGATATACTCCGAGATATATTTTTTTAATCTTTCACAATAGTCTATCGGTTATTGCCTACCATTTATTAAGAAGCACTATTCCATATCTATCTCAGGCCAACACAGAAATGAACTGAACATTAAACTGACCTGTGGAACTTATGACAATACTACAAATTACCCTCGCGTCGCTTTCGAAGAACATTTGATGAAAACTATCCAATAATCCATCTCCTCACATGACCTACACACGTGCACTATTGTGTTCAAAGTGGTCCAGTGGTTCTGACATGTCATACAAAATTGAACCTATTATCCCACGGGAATAAAGCAATTTTCTGGGTTAAAAACTATCCTATATCCTTACATAAGCTACAAACATGCTAAATGTCGTCTAAATTGGTCCGTTGGTTTCAGAGTTGTCATACTAATTTAAACCTGTTATCCTGCGGGAACAAACACATTTCCTATCTTATGCAAAATAACTAAGCAAAATAACCATTCTCAGGATTTAAACTTCGATAATATCAAGTTTCATCTAAATCTGTCCAGTTTTTGCGTGACGATCGAACAAATAAACAGACAGACAATAAATACAAAGAAAAAATGTTTTGGTCTCTACGCCGATGACCGATGACGATGGCCTCCCTATATTCCTCCAAAATTTTCAAATAAAATTAATATACAGAATTGACCATGTTACAGTTTTATTATTAGTATAGATTTATTTTGAAAGTGTGTCTTAGTATAAAAGTTATAAAAACCAGGCATTTCGTTTTTGTACTAAGCAAAATAAAATAAATACAGTAAGAAAGCTATGTGCGAGCCTGCCTCCCGCCGCATTGTTTCGCCACGCGTAATGTTATAATAGCGGAGAGCGCGCGCGGATTCAATTTGCGGCGCGGAACCAATCGATCCGCCCCGCCCCGCCGGCACTATCTCACATTATTATATTAAAATAACCCACTATTATAATATGGAATAGAATCTACAAAAATGTTACATAATATTTTTAAACGTAATAAAATATATTATATTTTGTTCGTTCCTTCATATTTGGCGCCCGGCCTAACGGCTGATCTGATAGCGAATTGTTGATTGTACCTGTGAGAAGGTTACAGGCACTTTAAAATGTGTGAAGGTGTGGAGTAGGTACGCGGCGTGTAAGGGAGCAGTCAAATCATTGATGTTGAAATGCTTCCCGAAACATTACTTACAGTACGTACTCGGCTAGTTGTTTGGTTGTTTCGGCCGGGGACTTGAGAGCCAGTATTTTCTTCTTCTTTTTGTCCTTTCATCATCATCCTTCCGATCCTCCTGTCACCCGTCCTGAAGCGACAGTCTGCAGCCAGTAGTCTACCATTTTTTCCGGGCGTTAATTCTTGCTGTTGTGATGGCTGTGATCACTCACCATCAGGTGAACCGTGTGGTCGTTGACCAGCTCATGACTTACAACACGAGGATTGTTTTCTTCTTCCATAGCGATCATTTCGAATTCAGTTCATTTAAATGTATTAGCGTATTGTTGTTGAGTTCATAACCGAACACGTGTCCTTATTAACATTAATAAATGGTGAATAAATCTGAAATATCTTAAGATGGGTGACGCAACGTGTCACCTCGCCAAATAAATCTTGGGGTTTATTTTTTTGTTTATTTAACATGAATTATTGAAACGCTCCGATAACATGAAATGGAAAAATAAAATATATCAGCCATTTGTTTCTCTGCAGGAAGGAAGGGGGAGTGTATTATCGTTCTATACCGACTGACAAACATTATTTTTAAATTATAATGCGGCTTTGAATCGGAAATGTTAACATTGACACCGAACGTCCTCGCAGTTCGAGCGGCCGCCGCGCGCCGCGCCGGCGCTGCACACCTCTCAGATCACCGCACGCTGGTTCTACTGCGATTAAATAACTTGTTATTATTTTAATATATGTACTTTTGCTTAGAGTCATATTACAATGTGTATTTATTATATTATAGCTCTTAAACAATATTTAACCAATAACTAATAATATTATATTGGTATAATGATGAATAAGCTAACTTAGGTGTGAAGTATGTATAATACGAGAATATTATATATAAATTATTTTAGTATCACTTATTTAAAGTAGTGTTAGTTCGTTTAAATGTACAAACGAATTTATGTCATTTATTTTTATGTAAATTATATATAATTAATTTTTGTACCGAGAATAAATGAATATTACTTATGTTGTCATTTCAAATTGATTCATATTGAATGTGAGGTATAGTGAACCCGTCCGTAAACAAACAAACGACAAAACTACTTCGAAATGATATTAGTAACAAACTAGTCGGCCGGTCAAGCGTCCGTCTCCCCCGGTCCCGACCGCGAGCGACCTGCCGACCTGCCGACCTGCCGACCTGACGGAATTAAATAATTGACTCCCAAATTAGGTTTAAATCGAGTGTGAATTTTTAAAACACGGTGAAGAAAACAAGTCCTTTCCACCATCGTGACGACAGCTGCCGTTTGATATTGACGAGTGACCTGACCTCCGTATAACGAAGGAACATGGAATTATTTAAATTGACTTGAAAAAAAACAATAAAATGCTCCAGTGAAAATGCCATTTTCAAATATGTAATTTGCTATTTCTGAGATTAGCGTGCATATAGACACAAACTAACAAACGGATAAATAAACGAACAGACAAAAATTGCAAAAATAATAGTTTTGGGTCCTGTTCCCAGATAGAGACCGCAGAAGTCATTCCTCCCGAGTGTCTTCGCCGCAGGAACAGGGCTCAGCTACAGATGTATCATATTTATTTATTGATAGTTCATGACTCTAGCAGCCACACAAGTCACTTGTCGTCCTGGCTACAAACAGTAGGTGCCTGTCTATATTTAACTCGGAAGTGCTTCGCTGCGATCCCACCCCATGATAAATCACCATAATTATAGTCTTACATATAAAAACCTATTAATTCTTTATTGCCCACTACTCCTGTACCGGTAGAAGCAATTCTTCTAAGATATTTCTCGATATTAAATCAGAAGCGAATGACGTTACCTTTCCGTAAATAGATAAAATAATATATAAAAATATACCTTGGACGACAGTCAGTCAAATAAATACAACACCGTGGCGTCATAAATGGTGCCATTGATATTGTAGCGTTTTGGATTTTAAATTTTCAAACGCCTATTTTTGTTAATACCTTAATTAATTATTGTTTCACTAGCTGTACCCGGCGCGGATTGCTACGCATAAACTCATCCTGTGTCGGATCGATATAATTTGATACCAAAACCTTCTCTAGGAAATTTTTAACAAAGTTGCTAAAGACATCTGTACGGTCTTCGGCCGCACATTGCCGACCGCGCTGTTTACCCGCACACTACATATTGATTCAATGCATGTTCATTCAGTACATATGACGTCACGACACCGGGCGCTCGGCAGTGCTCAATCACTCATTAATTACTGTAAGCTACTATCACTCGATCTCAATAAACTCTGTACATTCACACTAGACTTTCAATTATCTATCTCCTACCATTTCAGGGCCTATAAACGATTAACAAACAAACTCAAAAACAAACAATCATTGATTTTTATATGTATGGATGAATAAGACAAATATTTTGTATGAAGAAGACGCGTACATTCGACCATTTTGACTTACACTTCACTTTTGACTGGTTGTACCAATTTTGCAATATAATGGTCGGCTGACGAGTAGTTTTTGAACAAACCCTCATAACACATATTGAAATAACTTGTTACATTGTTGACGATCATTTTATTACCAGTGGATATAATTTTAATCCAGTTTTTCAAAAAAGTAAATATTTCAACAAAACCTTTTGGTGTATATTTGTCCAATATCAGTGACACGGCTTTATGGCGGAATATCCTGACCGCGACAGCATCCTGCAAGGTTGACCCGGGTGAGGCTGTGACCAATCGGGCGGCTGGCCTGGCTCCAGGAGATGGTATCTGCTGGGATCGGTCCGTCCCGAATCAATCCGACGAACACCCCGAGGCGACCCGGCTGCCTTCGCATACTACGGTACACACAAGTAGTGTTTCAAAATAACCATACTGATATGATAAATCCGAAAAAAGTCTTTGTCCGTTTTGAACCACTGAACTGATTTTGATCAAAATGTGCACAGATTTTGTTTTGTTGCATTATTTTATTTATTAAGCATAATCAAGAACACTTATATTTTTATAATATTGACACGAAGACATACAGAAATTAAAAAGAAAATCTAACCGATCATGGACATGTTTTGGTTATATTTTAATACCTTAAAAATAATAAAAATTTTAATAAAAAACAACAAAATGAATTATACCAAAGGCTCAAGATAACCTTAAGGTACCGAAAATATCGATATATATAAACCTATTGTTTTTTGCCGCAGAATTGTATCGACATTGTATTCTTTTTAAAGTATAGTGAAAGTGTGTACCAAGGTCAAACTGAAACTTGGGAAATTATTATTGAAATAGCACAATTTTTTACAAATCATAATGCAGCTATTGTCGATAAAAATATCAATTAGTGTTACGTGCTTTGAATTGTTTGCTGTTAAATATTTTACGTTTTCGATTGGCCTTAGTGCAGAGGGTTCCAAAGTTGTTTTTCAAATACCACAAGTCGCGCTAGCCACTGTGTGTCGTCACTTAACTTAAGAATTTATCAAATATTTTCTGTCGATTCAAAAATAAAACACGTAATTGTGCAAATTTTGGCATTGTTGGCACTTCCTGAGTGCCACTGCTTATTTTAATTTAAATTGACGTGAAGCCGTGGATGGCAGCTAGTATCTGATAATTTAGGATCGAATTTGTTTCTGTAAAGCCGTTACTCCTCCGTCGCTACCAATAATTGTCATCGTGTGAGGAGGCGGGGCGCGCCGGGAGACAGAGTGCTGCGGTGCGTGTTCCCGCAACGAGCACTGTGCGCGGCTGCAGGGGGACCGTCGACATCTGACAGCGAGCACGTCGTGTCGGTGCCGCAACACCGCGGACTGCCGAGTCCAGATTGTTATCACACCGACTGCTAATGATCAACATATCGCAGCATTAATACCCAGTCGCCAGTAACGAGCTCCCATTTAACAAAGTCAATGTTGCGGCCGCAAAACTCACACGTCGACGTGTTCCTGATTGGACGAAAAAAAAAGCCACCACGGTAATTGAAATATGAATTGTGACGATACTAATAATAATAAATAATTAGTGGCCCTCGCCGAGACGATGAAGGCCCACTCGGTCCATATCGATACGGACCGGTTTCTTCACATTACAATTAATTACTTCATTACAATCGCTAACCGAGGAAGTTCATAATAAGTTTTATTAGGTAGTGCGTCTGATCGATACAGCGAAGCAATTTAACCGGCGCATGTTCAATCTGAATCGTTTATAGAGCGGATGGAATTTCCCGGCGGCCGGTACTGGGCTACCGTATCGCGCTAGGGTCTCGCGCGCCTCCACGGACCTCACCGCGTTCCGGTTAAGGAATCTCGACCGTATCGCATCGACTTAAGGTCGCAATTTGGGTATCGTCGCGCGGGAGTTGCGATGTTCTCGTGATGCAACGAAGGAAGTTAAATGCAGTTTATTTCATAAGAATATAATTAGTGGGTGGAGTTGAATCAGCCGTGGCTCCCGGGCTGCGGATAAATCCTCCCGGAATTCGAGTCCTCCGATCATTGTTTCAGTGCGAACACTGTTCGCAGAATTTAAATAACCAGCTCACAAGTGGGCTACAAGTGTCAGTTGTTGCGCGTCCCCGGCGCCCGCGCAGGTTGGCGCACGCGCAAGTTTATTGCGTGCGTTACCGGTGGGGTGTTCATTAGGTTTTTGCAACGCACAGGAATCCTGTATGAAATATGCAACTCAATTTAAATAGAGTTCATGCTGCGCCGCCACGCCAGCTACCCCCTGGTATGTTCTGTGCACATGTTTCGTTTTTTGCCATTCTAATATTGCTTTTGTGTACCTTTAATGTTGCCATTATATACATACCTCCCTATCATAAATTCAATTTAAGACTTTAAGAATATATATATATACGTTTAATTACAGTCAGTTATTCAGTTTTTGTAAGCCATACACAGGGACAGTAAACGGTTACGTTATAAAACGAACACGTTGCAAAATTTTTAATTCACTGATCCAGAGCGATTCAATGAAAGGTGGTAATGAGGAATCCAAGTGTTCAAGGTTTTGATATTGCAGAGCTGAGCCCTCCTGGGATGTACACTAGTGGACCGCGGACGCTAACTCCGTCAATCGCTGCGGACTTGAGCCACTTCGAATAACTGATGAATTATATGTAGTGTATTAGATGAAATTAAATGAATGATAATTTTATTCAAATTTGGTTTTTACAAACACTTTTCAAAAGTCAAACTACACCTTAGCTTCGACAAATCTCTACGGTGACGGTCTTGGAAGAAGAAGTCGCAAGAAACAGCCAAGAAGTTCTCTTTTCCAACTCACAGTTACTTACTTATATGTATATGTACATATATTAAACTCAGCCCAAGCATTTTTATCATTGAAATATTCATTTAGTTTATACCTTCCCCTTCGTCATAAGAATGCTTTTGATATGAGCTTTCGTATTTCTGTCAATTTTAATGGAATTTTATTACATATTTTAACACCTACCCTTAAACGAGCCACCAGTTTTGCTGAATCTGAACGTAAAGTATTAATGTTGTGAACATCACACTTCTTAACAAGTCACTCTGAATATTTTTTAACATACAAAATGTTATATATAATATAAATTGTGACGTTACAGTTAATATACATATCTCTTTCAATAGGTCCCTTACTGAGTTTCTAGGCCAGAGCTTGTAGATGGCTCGGAGCCCGGGGCTCATGTCGAACGAAATGATCCGCTTAGTTGAGCAACAGAGGGCGCAGTCTGGAAATATAATGCCGCTAGAAGTAATATGAGCACTCTGTGCTGTGGTGTAGCCGACCCGGTCGTGGTCGTTGCGAGCCACCCCTAAACCATCTTTGAGATCTTAGGTCGGCGCGAAACTTCCGACTTTGAGCTAGTCACTAACCTTTATACCGATTCGAACTGCGTTGCGTGGTGAAGTATGCTCTGGGCCTCACCATTATAAGGAGAAACCCGTGATTAGTAGTTGGGCATTCATGGGTTCAATCCAACGTGATAAAAAGTAGGTGCTGTCTCAGCGAAGAAATACTATTACGAGCGAGAGAAAAGTGCCTAACACCTGGCTATTATTGCATTATTTTAATCAGAAATGTTTAGTATCGATATCGAGGCGAGTATCAGGTGGAGCCCGCGGGCGGCGGCGGCGGGCGCTTGTCGCGCTAAATTGGCGCGGCTCCCGTCTTACCCGCACTATGATTTAGGAATATTAAAGTGCTGCCTACGCCACGCGTAATTGTAACACTCGCGGCCGCAGCGCTGCATCATAGACCACAATCGCGACACCGCAATTCCAACCCTAAAGCACGTTGTTAAAGTTCATTATGGCACTAGGACGGAGGAGCTCTGAGGAAGGAGCTGCGCCGACGGCCGTACGGACCGGACGCCACCGGCCGTCGACCGGTCGCAGTTATATCGCAAATCATTGTCATTATCGTCGTGTATTCTATTATCGATTGGTCTGAGATGTGAGGCCTCTTATCTCGACGGCCGCCATCGACTCCGGTATTATGATTGGAGCTCCTGGATGGATGCAATTTACTATAAACATGCGAACAAAAACGTCGTCCGGGGCCCGCGCTAAGTGACACCGCTGGAGTCCAACCATCACCAGCAACCAGTTCACCATAAAACGATAATTGACAACAAATAGTTCCTCAACGTTTTTTTAAGTAAACTTAGTTGCAGCTATCATCTTTTTTAACCAAACTAACGACTACTGTGTTCAATGCCACAGGTCCCTGGAACGCAATTATATTACTAATACTTTATAACGTCTGTAAGTATGAGAGGTGGTGCCCCACCTGGAGAAGACCCCTCACAAATACATATCCAAACCTCGCAAACTTTCGCATTAATAATATTAGTAGAATATTAATATCATTCACATCAGATGATATAAAACTATTTAACGAACGTTTCATACTAAAATATGTATTCCACAATAAAATTAACAAAACCAAAAAAGTTAATAACTTACTTTAACATCGGTGCAACTGCCCGGTGTCGGTGTCGGTGGCCGCAGAGAACGAGTAATGAAATAAAGTTGATATATTAACGTACATATAATATTCAGTTACGACGAATTTATTGTTTTGTTGATAAATGTAATATGCTTCTTAAGGGTAAAATAACATCAGCTCGGTGCTAATTAGCGGGAGCTCCGTGCCTCGGACTAAATATTCGTTTATTAATTAAATGAACCGTTACATTTGTATGTTAATGCCGGCTACGATTAAACAGCCGAGCGGCCGACTATGCCAACACTCCACATGGAAACCATTATTGAGTGCTCTCATGCCACATTATGGCAAATTTTATACTTTTTACTGGACGCACGTACAGGAACATATTTGTTTCTGCTGAATGTGGTAACGCACGCGAATTGCTTTGATTCTCAGCAGGCAAAGGAGACGGGTTTCGTGTTGGCTAGTGATTGCCATCCATTGACAACACCAACACCAAGGTTTGTTGTTCAACGTTTTCAGCCAAGAAAAATATGATAGATCCAGCTGTTGAACCAAAGAAATGAGAAGAAGACAACTTTGCTGATATTACATAAAGTTATGATTGTTTAGGCGGGTAAATTTGGATGAGTAGACGATCATCAGCTCGGTGCGTTGTTGGCTGAGAAAAAAAGACGGTAAGCCGTCGACTGAAACACGGCGACTTGTTGGCGGCTTGTTGGTGGTTCCTTGGCGGAATGTTGGCGTTTTTATATAACAAATATATTTGTTTGCAATAATATAACAAATATATTTGTTACTCGTTTTAACAAGACACTAGCTAACCTTTCAGGAGCTCTTCTGTACAATCATTTAAAATCT
>DWJZ01001251.1:0-24491 GCA_018249125.1 Asbolis capucinus
AGAATTATTGTTTGTTTAACTGGGGTGGGTAGTTTACTATTTTCAACTAATGGTATCCAATAAAAACAAGAAAATGAAATTTTCACTTTGATCACCAAGACACGGAGGCGTGTGAGACTGAAATCCTGCTCATAAATTGGTAGATACAATTTTCAAGACGTGAGTGGGTATTCTACTGGCTACAAAAAGCAGGTCAGTATCCTTATATATATATATTACTACTACAATTATTACGATAACAGTAGCCTGATATTACTGATGTCTGTGGGCGGAGGTTACAAATTACAATTAGGTGACCTTTCTGCCAGTCTACTTGGTACATAAAAAAGCTTAAAACCTCCGTTTTATGAAACCAAGTTGAAAGTTAATCGTTTTTCCAGCTTACCGTCGTTAGTCTGAAATTTTTCTAAAAATAATTAAGTTAATGCTACTTAAATTATGCATTAAATTTTACCCTAATGATGGGATTTCAATAACGTAGTAAAGATAAAAAAGTTTATATAAAGTTTAGTATTACTACTGCTTTCTGTAGCGTACAAAGCGCAGTGGCTTGTTTCTATTGAAGCGATTGAAAAAAGTTAAAAATGGCGGTAGCAGGATGAATGACTTAGTGGCAAAAATGTCATTAACGTTTCCGTGCTTTACAGGGCACGTAAAACCTTCGGTGCATGTTGTTATCGTTAGATAGCAATCGGTAAACCAAGCAGGCCTTCAACTGACATGAAAATTTCCGATACTTGTTAAGCAAAGGGGAGTTCTCCCGCCAGGCAAGGAGTAATGCATGGGGAGCGGCCGAGCTCCGACAGTAGTTAGTCAGAACTTGTCCACTAAGCTTTCCACCAATCCGCTCTGGAACACTGTGGTGGAGCATGCTTTAGGCCTCCTCAGTAGTGATAATATTTTTCAGTCTCATACCTCAATACAATATACAGGTGAAGGCACATCGTACAGCACCGGTGCAGGAACTGTGGACGCTGTGTTCACCTGGGATGCTATCAACGAGACCGCCACTGACCTCGTGATGAGGTATACCAGGGAGAACAGGAAATACGTCGCAGCTTCGTAACCACCCAGGATACGGTGTCTGGGAGTAAAAAATAAACTAGGAACCACTAGACAATGTTTATTTATATTTTTTAAAACTAACTTTAAGTAAAAAGCCATATAAAAAATTTGCATGTAAAATTTGATAACTGTATAGTAAACCTTTGAGGAGTTCCCTTGTATGGAGCCAATCTACAACCGTAGTATCAGGTCATGCTTATCATAAAAATGCATTGTCATCTGGACGGAAGGTTTAAGCAAAATTACAGCTCCGTGGTATAAAAATTGTGGGTCTAATTAAGCTTTGCAAGATTTTACCCGAACAAACCAAAATCGAATATACAACATACTGATATACAAACATACTGTATGTTAAATAAAAGCTTGTAGAAATCAGTACCATCCCGGAAGTATCCTGATAACTTGAGCAAGTACTGGTGTAATTTTTTAATGTTCAGGAACTATTGTTGGAATTTTAATTTTACATGTCTATATCTCGTTGTTGTTAACACTTACCCCTTCGATTTGCTGCTACATTCTTCAGTACCTTTGATACCATTTCTGCAACAATAATTATGACTTATGATAATTATGGTCTGTATATATTAATACGTAAAGTAAAAATGATGCGTTCCTTTTCTACAAAAACTACGCGGACCGAAGACTTTGAAATTTTGTACAGTTAAAGTGTCCACGGAGAAACAGCACAGAAAACTATTATTTTATTAAATAATGTATTTGAAATACATTAAATTTAAATATAGCGCTACACACACTACCATGCAATGACACACACAGACGTTTGACAACTTCAGTATTGTCAATGACAAATTAGTAATTTTAAATTTTCCAATAATGGGGAATTATTTTGACATAACACCGTTTCTCTTTTCTGCACACCGAGTCTGAAATTATGTACATTATGGCTTTTTAAATAATATAATCAATAATTATCTATTAACACGAAATTATAAGCACGCTTACTCCAGAGTATTGAAGAGCTGCAAGCAGATGAAGAATAGGTTGTTGGCGAAGGAGATGAAGACAATTCCGCTGATGACGTCATCAACCTTCCGTACAAGCTGGGCAGCTCGTCCGTAATCCTCACGCGTAGTCCGCCAGAAGGTCTCTGGTAAATACTGCAAGAGATGACGTCACAAGTCATAGCTTCTTCATATCATATATGGCATTATTATTATTCTAAATTTAAAATGGCAGACTGAATAGTAACGCTATAATACATACATCGATATATGTAGTTACATTAAGTAGTTAAGATCTATTTTTATTTAATTATATCGATTCCAAAACCGACAGACCACTTACTGACCAATGACCACTTACTGTCTACTTAGGAAAATCAAAAGAAATAAAAAAAATAATGCAGGAAATTCTACCTTTAATCTAACATTTTAAATTTACCAAAATAAATAGAGGGATTTGATTTTTTCTGGACTGTTTGATATTAAAATTCACAACTAGACGCGATGGTAATTTATTTCCATATATTTTCAGAGCAGGAAGCTTGGTGAGCATGCTCATAAATTTTTAAATTCTAAAAGAGCATTTTATAAATTTCATACTTACTCTACCCTGTGCAGCTAACAACTTCCTATTAACATGGTCCAGAGCAGACGTCAAATAGTAACTTATACAGATCACGAATAGATCAGAAAAATTCCATATGAACGTTGATTGAAAATGAAGAAACTGAAAATAAATAGGATTAAGTTATAAAAAAAGCGGTGATAGCCTAGTGGTTTAGAATTCGGCCTACTCGGGGACTCCGGGTTCGAATCCCAGGACGCGCACTTCTAACTTTTCGGAGTTATGTGCGTTTTAAGCATTTAAACGTCACTCGCTATAACGGTGAAGAAAAACATCGTGAGAAAACCTGCATGCCGGGGAGTTTGCAAAATTCAAGGGTGTGTGATGTCTGCCAATCCGCACTGGGCCAGCGTGGTGGACTATGGCCTTAACCTTCTCATTCAGAAAAGAGACCCGTGCTCAATAGTGGGCCGTAATGGGTTGAGAGAGAGAATAATAAAAAAAAATCTTGAGTGTGACTCGGAGGGCACGTAAACGCATCGTTCCCGTTTGTTACCGTTAGGCAACAATCGATAAGCCACGTCGGAGGCCATCGCGCAGAACAACATCGAACAACTTGGGTTGGCCACTAAACTTTCCCCAGTGTGGGACTGCGTGCTCTAGGCTTCCTCTGTATGAGGAGAGCTACCGAGCATTTTACAAACTTTGTATTTATCATAATTATATCCATAATATAGGCTAACTATCCTACTGAATTATAAATATTTTATTTGTAAGTAATAGCCAAGAAATGTACCCAAAACTTTATTTAGTAACCTCTTATCAAACTTCCGAACTAAATTAGGCCTCCAATTCCACTGGGGCAGATCCGTTTTCTGTGGTAAAAAGTTTTCAAGCATTGACCCATATTTTATTAATTTTGTGGGTATCCATTAGTCTACAGTTAATCCCAGTAATATAAAGTAGTATAACAACTTTAGTCTAAGCCGCCACTTATTATAAAATAATATAACTAAGTCAAAGGAGTACTAAATCAGGAAAAAATAACAGTTGTTTCAACTGTTCGTGTGTCTCAACGTGACCAATATTTTCGATGTCTTTCTTCTTAATATTATGAAACACATTACTTTTGACATGTGAACCATTATTTACCTTGTATATTTCAATCTTCACCTCAATACCTTTCTTCTTAGTTTAGCGCAAATTTAATTTCATTCAATTCGATTCATTCATCAGTCTTTGAATGTGCAATGCTGAACCTAGGTCCCTTAACTTTTGTCATTCTAACCAGATCCTTATGAATCCACCGACTGCCTACATATATTTCCCAAAACGAGAAATTCCATTACAATTTCATCAAACAAAAATATATTTACAGGATAAGTTACTGGTACTTGGGAAAAAATTCCGAGAAAATGAACTAATGGCATCAGAGTAATACTTCTGGGAACACGAAATGTTGATCCTTAATTCCATCGTAAGAATCGTGGAAAAAGTCTCAATTTTTTCGTAATGAACGGTAAAGAAGGGATTAAAGAGACGAAATCCTGCGGGTTGTTGGATTTACGTGTCTATAGGGAAAGGAGGTTATTTATTTTTACGTACAAATTCACGTCTCATAGCTTTTTCTGAGATTAATATGATGATTGGTATAACCTTAAAAAGCTCTTACTCCGCGGTTTATTTCGATTGTAATTCGACAAGTCGATTCGAGAGCAAGACTTGGTTAGATCGGAAAGTGGATGGGTGACCTATAGTAACATAAAATGCTCTGGGCTCATAAAAAGTGCCGGCAGATCGACCATTTACATTACAAATAAATGCCAATACGCAACGTAGTTCCCCAAAATGCTTCATAAATCGCGTTAACAGTACTTTTTGTTACGGTAACAGGTCGGGAGTTTAATATTTTTTCACATCACAAAAAACACCCAACGAAACTAAAAAATATTTCACCTCAAAAATCTAGAGTATTTCCAAGATTTATGACACGTACAGCCATCGGTCTCGGTTGTTATCCTCGGATAGCAAATGTTACGCCGTGTTAGAAGCCTTCGAGTGACGAGTATGTCTAAAATTCTAATATACTATATATAGTGAGTATACGCTAAGCGTCCACGGTTGAGAGAAATAAGTACTAGACAAATTACCCAATTGAGGCCGAATAAAAAAGTGTTTTAAACTTAAATGTGTTACAGTCATAACGTATTTAAATACGTTTTAAAGTTGAAAATGGAATAGAACCGACTAGATAAAGCCAAATCTTAGTTAAAAGTTTTGATTTTAAACTACATCCAGAGCCCGCATAGCTAAGTTATAATAAACCCTTACCTGAGTGAGAATTCCTAACGCTGGTGAATATGGTAGATAATTAAAAACCCAAGGGTAGAAATGCTTTACAAATCCTTCGTATAAATTTAGCTGTGGAAAGCATACCATTGCACCAGCAAATGCTGACAAAAGCGATAAAATGTGTTCCACTGAAAACAAATTAAAGGTTTCTAAAATATATATATAAAAATATATGTATGGACTTCCGAAATGTCTTTTTTGTCGTAACCAGTCCAACAGGCAGATGGCAGGAAACCAACTCATGACAAGTGATAATCAGCGCTCGCGGAAATCAAGAACACAAAGCGTTGCGTTGGCGGCTGAGAAAAAAATTTCTGGAAGTGAATATATTATCAAGAAACATTGTCAAATACGGGAAATATAAAAAAACAAAGCGAAGTAGAACGTCGAAGGAACTGGACTCAATAATGACAGAAATTGAGACAATAAATAAACTGATAACTATTCCACTGGTGAGCTTGGTTTCCCCCTTGCAATGAGATTGCAACAAGCAGTGATAGCCTAAAGGTTTGAACGTTGATCTCTCGAACGGGAGCACCTGAGTTCAAACCCTGTGCGTACCTTAAATCATCAAAAAAACGATATAGTTAAAGTGCATATTAAAATTAACACTTGTATTGATGCAGGAAATCATCATTAGAAAACCTGGACTCTTGAGAGTTCCCCATAAAGTGCTTGATGATGTGTGAAGCCTACAAATCCCTGACCAGCATCGTGGACTATGGCATGGACCCCTCTCATTGTGAGAGGAGATCTGAGCCCAGTAGTGGGACAGTTATGTGTTGCAATGATGAACAGATTAACACAGGTCTTAGTCCACAAGACAAAGTAACAATCAGTTTTCACATGCAAAAGACACAGGGACACACAGATAGAACTTAATCCAAATAATACAAAAAGTAATTACATTTCTCATTAAGATCTCTCAAGCAACGATAATGTACACTTGGCCGATATCAATGAAATTCGACGTACAAAGTTTAAACGAGCCACGTGGAGTACCAGAATTCGATTAACATTTTTAATTCATGTTCCATAGACGTCTGAATTTTCTTTAAACAACCAATGTATCGAGTTTTCGAATTTCAAACGCTCATTAGTGTTTTCGTTTTAATTATACTGTCGACAAAGGACAGGTAAGCAACTTAAAAGTGGGCCCATTAACAAATAGATAGCAGGGAAAAGAGCAGACGAGACATCGCAGCCTATGGACATTAACAAGACTAGACTGGGTGTTACTAGTGCGTAGACTGTCATGAAGGAAGTAGAGACTCGCACGCACAGGGAAGTGAAAGAAACAATGGAAGTGGCAAATCGTAACAGTAATCGGGTCAATGATGACACAACAGATTCCAGATAAACCAACATCATATTGTATTAGAACGGCCGACAGAAGAAGAATGGGAAGGAGGATACTGAAGGACGGAGAGAAAAAGAGGAGAAAAACAGGGCCAATCTCACTTCATCACTATTAGCCGGTTAAAATATGTGCAGGATTATTCTTTTACGAGGTAAGCAGGTAAACAAACAGGTGAGTCATCTGATTATTGGCGATCACCGCCATCCACAAATATTAGCAACACCAAGAGCCAAGGCTATCCCAAAAGACCCTAGACATATTCGAAACTTATGGCTTTAGGACGGGTGACAGATAAAAAGGAAGGTGACTTATAAATGAAAACAGGAAGAAAATTAATTTCTAGTACTTACCCAAAGCTAAGGCCAGTACGATAGCGCAAGTAATATTACATTTCTTAGCGAGAGTTTTGTCAAAGTTTGGGTCGATCTCCTCCAAGCTGGCGACATGCTGGACAAGGCTGGGCCAGCCTCTCGCTACTTGGAGAAACATCAACATCGTTATACAAGTTGTAGTGTAAAAGATTATTGGTGCTGAAATAGAATCGAAAAGAATTTATTGCTTGCAGTTGTCGATCGCTAATATTTTGGACACAAAAAGAATAGTGGTACTCCGTCTGCCTATAGAAAAATGCCGTGTGTAATTTTTATATCTCGATTTGAAATCTGTAACCAATTTAAAGGGTTAATTACTGTAGTATTTTGTAATGGTCATATAGTATCAAGTTGACTTCCGTTTAAGTAAAGCTGTTGGTATAAAATAAATAATTTGACATTACCTCTCTACAAAAGTGAACTGGGGATAAAATTTTATTCTGTTTTAACCTGTATAAAGGACGTATTCAAACGCTAATCTACATAATACGGACATAATACATACATACATACATAATATACATAATACGGATACGAAAACGTTCACAAATAAGGATACGGATTCTCATACTAGTGCGGTTACGGTTAGGGATAATAGTTTAATTAATTATTCTTCCACGCTAAACGATGTTTAACGGCGGGCGAAATATTTCACTTACTTTACAACTTCTCTTTTATAAAATAAAAAAATATAAATTTCTCTTCTTAAAATAAAATGATGTTGATTTTTACTAAGGACGGTGTCCCGAGTTTTCTTTGCTTTAATTTGGGGAAAAAACATTCTAAGCTCATAAAAAGTAATATGTTGTACCGGTTTTGTAATATATTTGATTAATACTCAGCTTTTATTCGTCATAGCTTGGTGTTTTATTCTTCCTCAGTAAATACTCCATCGAACACAAAAATATTTTTTCAATTCGAATTAGTATTTCCGGAGATTCATCATCATCTCAACCTATCACGGCCCACTATTGAGCACGGGTCTCTTCTCTGAATGAGAAGGTTAAGGCCCATAGTCCACCATGCTGACCAAGTGCGGTTTGGTAGACTTCACACACTTTCAGTTTTGCAAACTCCCCGTCATGCAGGTTTCCTCACAATGTTTTCCTTCACCGTTATAGCAAGTGATATTTAAATGCTTAAAACGCACATCACTCCAAAAAGTTAGAAGTGCGCGTCCTGGGATTCGAACACGGATTCCCGAGTCGAATTCTTAACCACAAGGCTATCACCGCTTCGTTTTCCTGAGATTAAAGCGTTCAAACAAACAATGAAACGAATAAACTCTTCAGTTTTATAATATTAGTATAGATTGAGTAGCGAGCAAAACTGATATCGAGTTCCGGATATTACTTTGCCAGAATATACATTTATAAATCCTCGTCCTGTTCATGCTGCAATGCATAATAACTAGAGTTATCGAATATCTGCGACACGAATATATACCTTTAGCATTTCGAATATGAGTGAGCCAATAAAAACTACAGTCGCGGCGAAAAGTTTAATATTTTCGAATTTAAAGGACGACATTTTAATCCATTGACAGCCCACTACAGAGTACGCGTCTATCTTCATCTTGGGACCTACAGAACTCTTCATCACAGTGTGGCAGTACAGATTGGTGAAAGAGTTAGTGGCAAACCTAATTATCACAAATTTTTATGCGATCCGAAGGCCTGCGATAGGGCTTGACGTTTGCTATCTAAGGATAACAACAGGGACTAACAGTTAAGTGCCTTGAGAAGTATGGAAGGGTTCCTAAATTAATTTACGAGTAACGGTCAACCATCCTCCTACTGACCGCACCCCCTGTTGCTTAACTTTTTCGATCGCTGGCAATCAAAATTAGTCTGTGAACACGTCAATGCAAATTACGCCTCTTTTAATTTTAACGTATGTTTTGTTTAATCGACACAAGGAGGACAGTAGGAGTTCTCGATTCAACTTCAGTTTTTTCATCACTAATGACTGCTAGCGAGTGTGCCTGCGTAAATTTATGATTTATCATAAAATTACGCAGGCACACTCTTTTTAAAGCAGTCTGTGAGTTATTCCAGATCTTAATCTCTCTCTTTGCCAAATTTGATTCAGATTCGTTGGTTAGCTTTTGCGTGAAGGTGTAACAAATATTCACCCATTCATCCATCGATACATTGATCTATTGTCACAAATTTTTGTATTGCTATATAATATAGCAGGATTTTGTATGTTTCTTCGTAATTCTGTACTGGAACTACCGATTTTGATGTTTGTTTTTATATCCGAAAGCTGGTGGAACTCCTTTAAATGCGAACCGTATCTGAGAAAAGTTTTTGAGTATTTATGGTATTTTATTAAATTGATGATATTAAAGTAAATAGATTTTTATTTCAATGACTTCGACTATGCTATTAATAATTTCTAATTTAATATGAGTTATAACTATATTATACTTCTTTCATTGAGTTTTAATTTCCACATGGTTTTAATATTAAAATTAATATGGAGAAAACAGGAAAGACATTTTCATAGTGACAGTACTCGTTGACACGAAAAAATTGATGGCAGTGCGTCGCTAACGAATGCGAGCAGAGATAACAGTTCAATTTAAAGTAATGGAGGGGTTTGTTTTAATTGTTAACGTATTTATTTACTGAAAGAGTGATTTTATTGAATTAATTGATTCATTAAAAGTCATAAGTAATACACATGGGTATACAGAAGGTGAGGCGGGGGGAAGGTAGCTACTCGTACCTGGAATTTGGATATGTGTATTTTTGTTGTTGATAAATACATATACAATTAACTAACATATACAATTCAAATAAAGCAATTAAAATCATTTACGTATTTTACAAAAAAATTAAGAAAAATAAATTTACAGAACTTCAGTTGACACCACTACGCCTAATTGGCGTAAACAAGTGAGAACTGAGTTCTGAAAGCCTTTCAGAATATTTTAAAATAAATGTTCACCGTAAGCTTAGTAATTTACATTACTGCAATCCAAAAGTACTAACTATTGTGCTCGGGTCACACTCACACTGTGAGGGGTCCATGTTTTAGTCCACCAGGCTAGCAAAGTACAGATATAACTTCACACACTTTTGAGGACTTTATGGAGAACGAGAGTGCAGGTTTCCTCATAAAGTTTGCCTTCACGGAAGCAAGTTTGATACGCACTTAACTTTGAACATTAGAGTTGCATGCAGCAGGTTTTGAACTCAGGACATCCTGATTGGGAGAGATACGTTCGAACCATTTGCATTTTGCTATTATTTTCCTATTATTTTCCTATTATTGCATTTTCTGAGCTCAGTTTTAGGTCGCACTTTGCATAAAAATGCATTATCATTGGATCTGATTCAATATTCTAAATATTTGCTCCTTGAGACAAGAGAAAGTATTTTTACTAGTTTTTTTTTTTTTCAATGTACATATGTATTTTTTGTTAGGAAAATTTTTAGTTAAATGCAACCCGAAAAATAGTTAGGGTCAAAATTTACAAGCTTAATTAGATCCATTTCACTTACACTAAGAAGCTGACTTTTGCGTTAACGACAATGCATATTTAAGATAAACATGACCTGATACCGCCAGACAAAGGAAGTCCTTAACGTTGAACAATACAGTTATGAACTGTTATATGTTACTAAGTACGTTAGTACGTACTTAGTATGTTACGTAGATGCTTGTGTTTTTGAAAATTTAAATAAAACTTTAAAATTATGTTTTCAAAGTTTGACCCCAACAAATGTTGCAAGTAACATGAAATCTTTTAAAAAAACTTACTTGTAGAATTGAGTGATGTAACCGAATGTACCACTTTGTGAA
Organism: Asbolis capucinus; assembly: GCA_018249125.1. Lineage (NCBI taxonomy): Eukaryota > Metazoa > Arthropoda > Insecta > Lepidoptera > Hesperiidae > Asbolis > Asbolis capucinus. Next base: position 10,489 of record DWJZ01001251.1, read on the forward strand.
TGCACATCACTGTAATAAAGATTTGTCCTGTCAGAGACATAAACAGATAAAGACATTTCCATGAGGTCCATAGGAATCTGAAAAGAAAAATATTTCTTTCGTACCCACATCCTGCTAATATTCCAATACGAAAGTTTAATAAAGACGGATTGGATGTTTTTTTGTTTCACGCAAAATCTACTAAACGGATCTGAAAGAAATTTAGCCCAGGGATAGATAGACTGGAATAACACAGAATGCTTTATATTGACACCCCATGCTGGCGTAGGCGTAGATGAAAATGATAAAAATTCCTGTTATATTTAATCCATAAAACGATAAAATTATTCAGTTTTAAGTAATTTTTACAAGCTTTTATTTAACTTGCACTTATTTGTTAGTTTGTTCGGGTCTAATTTTGCGAGCTCAATTAGACCTACTTCCTCTTACACTACTGGGCTGAAATTTTGAAAACTCGTTTTGTCATCTGTCCGTTGCGATTCGTTTTTCCACTTGTCCGTTGCGATTCGTTTTCCCACTTGTCTGTTGCGATTCGCTTTCCCACTTGTCTGTTGCGATTCGTTTTTCTGCTTGTCCGTTGCGATTCGTCTTTCTGCTTATCCGTTGCGATTCGTCTTTCTGCTTTTCCGTTGCGATTCGTTTTTTACGTTCTCCGTTAAAGTTCTACTTCTACTAGGCCCTGCACATATTTAGATTTGTTTTGTAATAGATGTTTTACGGACCTGACATCAGAAGCGTTATTGCTAAAGACACCGTTAACGGGAATCAAGGAGAAAGCTTGGCCTATAATCAATGTTGTTCGCAGTGCTGCCTGAAATGTAGCTGGTTCCTTAGTTGTTTTTATCTCCTGAATGTTATTGACCTTGTTCTCTGTAACATATGATTTTCAACTTTTATTGTTGTTTTTCAATCCTACTAATATTATAAATGCGAAAGTTCGTGAAGGTGGATCTTTCTTATTCCTTCACGCAAAAACTACTGAACCGAGTTAGATGAAATTTCACGCACAGATAGAGTATTTTCTGGAAAAACACATAGGTTACTTTTTATAGACGTACCTACCATTCTTTAGTTAGTTTTATTTATTTATTAAGTTATTAGTAAAGGTAGTTGAAGTAATTTCGGCGCTTATTTGGTTTTCACCCCTTTTAAATTATAATATGTGCAAAGGGGGGTTTAAATTCGGGGTGGGGGGTACAATGCGGACGTAGTCGCAAGAAAACTTAGTATTAAATACTTACTCTTAACAGGTGCCCAAAAGCTATTACTATTTTCTCTCTTCAGTCCCATATCCTTCTCTATTTGTATCACCGTAAAATCAGTACGTTTCACAACATACATAACCTTGTTTTCCAAATTGTGGCCGAAAATTTAAACGTGAAATTAGAGATTAGCCCATCAGTATAAGGATATAGTTTTCTGTAGTATTTTCTTCTCTTTCTTTTGTATATTTGTGACTCTGTCTTTTAGTTTTTCGTATTTATTAACGGACAATAAATTCTTCCAAACCTGTAATAAAATAGGAATCATAGTCATACATACCAATACTACATCGTTTTATATTTCAGAAGAAAATCCTACGCTCTTTTTCGAAATGCTCTCAGTGAGTTTAAAGAAATAGGCCGAAATTTTTACGCAATTTTTTTTCATACAAATAGAATCTAGCGCTATCCTTCACTCCTCTAAAGAACTACATGAGACAGTATGAGTCTTGTTGGCTACAAAAGCATGAAAGAAATTATGTTGGACCCTTAGCAAAGTTAGATGAGACGGGTGCTTACACAGGAATGTTAGTAAAATATTTTCGTTGATCATTTCGTTATATGAATTGACACAATTTTGAATACATAATTCCTATGAAATAAATAGAAGGCTTCAGTTACTACGGTGGTACAGTCACCGCCTCTCCTCCACGTCTCGTTTATTCACTGCCTTAACGTAATTCAATTATATACATCACAATATATTTGAAATATAACTAACATGTTAAGTCTCAAACTTACAATCACTCAACAAGAACTTCTAGCCACTTCGTTCTGTTGACTAAACACAAAAATCACTATCATCTACAATCTAAATCTAAAACAACATGGTTTTAACACAAACATTCAATCATAACATAACCGTCTAACCGCTGAACCATCGACGTAACTGATTCAACAAACAAACGGCCTTCAGGACGTTGAGGTAAACATTCAATGTATAAACGGTCAAGTGGTGAGTACAGTATAATAACAAGGCAGTCAGTCATTTACTGCCCCGACACTTATTGTTCAGAGAAAGTGTAAATGGCATAAAAGAAGTTTATTACTTGCGATAATATCATTATTTTTTTATACAATATAATCATTTTCCTATTCTTAACCCTGACCGTGGAGAAAGAAAAAAGAAAGAAAGAAACTCGTTTATTCGAGGGAGTTACTAAACTTTACACTACATATTATTTAATAACTAAACAATAATAAATTCATAACTAAGCAATAATAGCAATTAATCTAAACAATAATAAGAGCATCTCCCGAAAAGGTCCAGCATCTGGATATATTGGTTTTGAGTGTGATCTCAATAAACGGTAGCTCGGTCTGTTGTTCGCAGCACTGGTATGCTGAGAGAGAAAAAAAAGTAAAACCAAAAAATTATTAAAATTGTTCATAATTTTTATGATTATCAATCACTCACGGACTCCTGTAACAATCTATGGATTCAGAACGGATGTCTGTCTTAAAGTCATAGATGGTCCACGACTGAGTATTGGTCTCGCTGAGGAATCCTACAGCTTATTCCACCACACTGCTCCAATTTTCTGCTTCCTTTGATGGAAAAGACGGAGAGGACGGATGACTGAAGACGAATGGGAAGTTTACTCTAGATTGAAGATGGCAGCCAGGTGAACAGAGAATGTCCCACCACCATGTAAGAGTAATATTCTACTAAAGTACTCGTCTAAACAATTCCAGTAAGAGGAGGCCTGGTGTCACAAATTCTTCTGTTAGGATACCTTTTCTATATGGTCCATGTAATGTACATTTGTACGAGTACACACACCTCGAAACCATTTTAGTGCTTTATTGAAGAAATAATTTTTAATAGGCAAGTCATACTTATTATTTTATTATTATATCACTATTACTTATTATTATATTATTACCGAAGGGAATAAAAAGGCTTATGCAGACTCCTAGCCTAAAGAAATATAGTAAATAATTACTCAAAGAAATTTAGTAAAAAAAAACACAAAATTTTTAAATAATGAAAAAATCGGTGTCTTACAACTTCTTTCGTTACTCCTATAAACTAAATCGGTTCGAAAAATATACCTTACATTGCATGTGGCTTAACAGGCACTTGTCTGGAGTTTTTGAAGACGGTCAAAAAGTTCTCCGATCGTACCTCTAAGCCAAAGAAATTCAACGATAAATCGTATCGTAAGCAATAAAACACAGATATACTAGTTATAATAAAGTTTACATCGCGTGTGGTACAGCGATAACAGTTTGTGTATTCAAAATTGGAATGATTATTATCAGTTATTGATTTTGCATCGACACTTTATAATAGTGTTTTATACTTTTTAATAGGGTGGGGATGTAGTTTTGATTGACAAAAATCAAAAATGGCACTGGTTGGCAAGGTTTAAACTTCTTCGAAATCTATGACATCACTTTTTCCTACTCATACACTGGCCTATTGGCCTGATGACAACAGAATATTTATCTATCTGTCGCACCTCTCTTGAATTTATAATCAAAATTATTAAGAAAGGTAAAATCTACATAGTCGAATCATATCGTTCACTTTAACGTCCCTATAAATATTTTTCAGCTCTCGGAAATATTAAATGTTAATCGTAAAAATTTTATACGGCAACGACAAGGATTTGTGTGTAACATATTTTGTAACACAAAATCTTAAGCTATTTTGTACATGTGTACTTTCTGTTGATATTTGTCTTTTTGTTACACGGTAATACGTGTAAAAAATTACATTATTACAATGGAAATTGAGAATCGGGGTTAATCTATTAACGAACGTTTTATTTTCAAAAATATTGAATTCGTATCATTTTTGGAATATTGAAGTAGAACAGGAAACATTTATTCTGTCAAAGAGTCCTAAGAAATACGTAAGCTGGCATTATTTACGGATTAATAACAAGATATTTGGCCTTTGCAAAAGGCTTAAATAAATAGGATAAGGAGAGAAAGAGAGATGCATGAGGAAATTAAAAGACTCTTTAAGCTTCAAGTTATAATCCAGAAAATTTCACGAGCAAAGCATCCCACACGAACTTGTTTCACGATCCAGTTTAAAACCTTCATAAAAACATCCCATAAATCATTTTATACTCGCAGTCATAAAATGCATTTTGGAATAATATTTCTCCATGTTATTTCAGTCTTCTGTCAAGAATTCAGGGAGTATGCGCCATATACTACATCCGTTTACAACTTAAAAAACAGAAAAGTTATACCAATAGAAGAATTTCTTAACAGAAGAACATCACATGTTGAAGGAGATGATTATCGAAGAACCAGGAATGTACGAGAATATGCTCGGATACCGTATCGTCGATTAGAGGAAATCGAGGTAAGAACAATTTACTGTCAAACCAAGTCAGCGAAAAACAATATACAGCCCTATATTATTATAATTATTTTGATGAACTGGCAGGCGGGCCACAATGTCTTCAGTTGCTAACATTGCACATGCAGATCAGAAACACCTAATGCATAAACTGTTTTTGGCCATGAAAGCTAAATCGCGATGTCATATAGCAGCAGACTCGAGCACAATTCTTCTCAAGCGGACTAGCTAGACGGTTTCAGAGAATGATGATAATAATAACTCATAAAACATTTATAATACTGTCGCTGTGCCCGACCACCAAGCAACTGACATCGTTTGTCTATAAGTTTATCTAATCTAAGCAGCAGTTCATATTTTAAGCCATCCCAATAGCGAAAACATTGTGATTTTAAATGAAGTAAATTTACAAATACGCTCACATAAGACGATAATTTGGAGGAGGAAGATCGTGAAATAACTGATTTAACCAACCTAATCCCTCGTAAAGCCCGAATACATTTAATTTCATCCAACATTACATATTTCGGTGATTTCTGTGTATTAGATTGTAAGTCAATATACGGCCTAAATTCGATCTTCTGCTACTTTTTCATTTACAGCGGACACATGAAGAATATCTTGAAGGGCAAAACCAGTTTTCAGTTTCAGATATTAAGAAAAGACCTACTTATCCCTTAAGAGATAAATCTCCGGTACTTAAGATATTAATTAAGGATGAATATAACACATAAGTTTAGATTAAACTAATAATTTGAGTAAACTTAATTGTATTGGATTTTTTAATAGTTTGAAAGACGCGGAGAGACATATACCAAATGTACCAAGGGAACTTCATGATATTGAGCACGAATAACCTAAAAATTTGAAAGCTATCGAACTTTCTAGCTTCAAATACTGCACGAATCTCTAATTTTCGAAGTTATACGCATATTTAAAAGTCCATTATCACTTGCTTTGGTAAAGGAAAACATCGTGAGAAAACCTACACTCCTGAGAGTTCCTCATAAAGTCCTTAAAGTCCAACTTGCACTTGGCATTGGCACTTTTTTACCTATAAATGTTGCTTCACCAAGAAGAGTCAACAATAAATGACAGATATTGAAGAAAGAAGTTCCTCTAATATCAATATTGTGACGTGACTATCACGGAAATTCTAACCTATTTGATTTCCCAAAACTGAAAGCACGCGAATCTTGTAAGTTTCCAAACATTTGGGACAAACCCAAAGTTATCTAATTATGAGACGGATTCAGTTTTGAAGTTATCGTGATACCCAAACGTCGTTAATGGCGTCTACCAGGATTAGCACTGGCATAAGTCAGTTAGTTTCCGAATCTCAAAACTTTTAACCTTAATTCACAATTCTACATAGAATGAACAAAGTTACTGATATAAAGTAAGTCAACTAAAATCAAAAACCCATAATCGAAACACAAGTATGAACCAAATCGTTTGAAGCACCGACAGTCAAGTAGGTGAGGTTGAATAGGTAGCTAAATTGTAATTGACTGTTGGAGTCAAAAATTCCAACAGTTTAAGCCCCAAAATATGTAATTTTGGTGTCTGTTTAAAGCCCCAGCAATTCCTCCTCCGATTTCGTAAACTGTTATTTATATCTGCCGATCATTTAGTATTAACACAAGTCTTTCAAGAAATTAATAACATCTATAAATAGATAGTGAAATACCTTCCGAAGTTCCACTTCAACCGCGTACAGAAACCTCGTGACCTTATACGATTCGATTCCACTCTAGTAGCATGTTCATTTAATTGACACAGATTTACGCGAAATGGCAATTTGCAATTCGTCACTGATTGCTATCAATTCACGCAGAAGTGTTATTCTGAGTTATGGTTGAAGTTATCAGTTTTATCTTTGTTAATTGCTCAGATTTTAAACATTAATGATATTAAAACGGAATTTTATTCCTCGATTTAAAGCGGCCAAGGTTCACATACCGACAATGTCTGGGGGCACGGTAGGGCCCCGGCAAGTTGAGCAAAATAGTGACATGATTGTACCATTATTTTTCTCCGTGCAGTTTAGGCCATTTTCGATCCCTATAACTTCGGTACCATCAGACATTGTATCATCAGTATCAGATTTTGACTTTAGTGAAGCACGACTTTATTTTAATTTCTATATAGCCCGGCACACTTTCGCAGTCATTTTACTCTTATGATGCTTTGATCCCGGTGCTCGGGGCAAAAAATGGGTTCAAAATCAAAATTACATTTATCTACATAAATACGTAAGAGTATTTTATTGACGAGAAGAAACGGCAAAAAATACATGATACTTGTCTGCTACAGTTTTAGCAAAGTCGCAGTACACATTTTCGTTACGACTGGGCTCAACTTTGCTAAAGTCTCGAAAAATAAACCGTGAGCATATATAAGCCAACATATTAAAAACGATGACGCAGTTTTTGGTACGGATGTGTTTTCTTTACATAAAAAAGTAGTGGTGCAGTACTGAAATTGTCAAATAATAGTGTGCAAGAAATGCATGCATGTATGTAATATTTGAAATTAATAATTTCATGTATATTTAATGTATTTTTTGTGTATAAAATAAAATAGGATTCTGTTTTCCGTAGATACTTTTACTCTGTCACGTTGCACAGTTCTCCGTCCGCGTAATATTCTTCAAAATAAGTACGAAGTATTTGCTTCACGTATTAATATATACATATATCAAAATATGATTATTTGTGTTATAGGGATTTGATTAAAATATTCGAGTTATTAAGAGGAAAAGTCGACAGTATTATAAAACATCGAAAGTCTTTCAGTTTTCAATAGTACTCATTTCCATTTGCGAAGTACCCACCGGATCATTGACTCGGTCAGATACGGGATTACTGGCTAATGTCCCGGGAATTCCCGGGTAACGCAAACATTCCCAGATTTCAAAAGGACTGTGGAATTAAAACTAAGTTTTAAAATTCCTCGACTTCATAGTAAGAGAGCTTGCAATGTCTAGCTTAATATGGTTGACGTTTTTGTGACAAAATTAAATACATTTTCATATTAAAGTTCTTGCGGTATAAAGTATAAATAATTAAAAAAGTTTATGAAATAATAATAAGTGATACAGAAAAAAAGCGGTGATAGCCTAGTGGTTAAGAATTCGCCCTCCTACTCGGGGGGCCGGGTTCGATTCATAGGAGTTATGTGAGTTTTAAGCTAAATGTCACTCGCTATAACGGTGAAGGAAAACATCGTGAGGAAACCTGCATGCCAGGGAGCTTGCAAAACTCAAAAGATGTGTGAAGTCTGCTATTCCGCACATGGCCGGCGTGTTGGACTATGGCAATGACCTTCACATTCAGAAAAGAGACCCGTGCTCAATAGTGGGACGTGATGGGTTGAGATACAGATGTTGCTTACAATTTTCGGACTGTTTTGTGTGTGTTTGATAGCATTTAACTAACAATAGCAAACCAATTTGAACCCAAAATTATATTCATGGCCCGTATCGGGTAATATTATTCCTTATTCTATTCGAATCTAGATCTGAAATATATTTTATCTTGACTATAATAAAACTCAAAGTGTGTTTTTTCTGTACATCGAATATTTAATCAAAATTTTGATCAGGGGGCACTGTAATATCAAGATAGAGGTACTAAGCATTTAGGATACTTTTCGTCCCTAATTATACCAGGGTTCCCATGGGATACGGGATGAAAGTTTATATGGTTTTTTTTTTGTCCACTGGTAATAAAAGAAACAACATACTTGTGTAAGCGAAGCTGTGAATACAACTAGTATTCAATAAAATCCAATCGGGTATCTTATGAAGATTTTCCCCTCGACAAAAGAAAGGGCACACAATAATAATAAGATCATTTAGTATATGGTATGCGAATCTAATTTAGATATCACTACTTTTATTAAGAAGAAGAAAAGAGATTATATGAAAGAAGTGAATATATGAAAAAGATAAACCTATTAATTCAGCAAAGTAACTCATAAATAAACGTCATAATAACAAACGATCACACACTCTCGTACTAGGTTTCATTGTGTTAGAGGAAAATACGGCATCACAATAAAGATGTGATGCCACGCCACATAAATGTCTATCGCGGTGGCATTTACAACCAGGGTCAACACTTATATCTCTAGTCTACTAGACGCCTTCATTTTTCCTTTTTATGGGATAAGTAGGCAAACGAGCAGTCTGCTTACCTGATGGTACTTACCCATCGTAAACTCACTACCGCTCATGGACATTAAAAACACTAGTCTGTGGTATTACTGACGCGTTGCCGGCAAGGAAGGAAGTAATAGACACGCACACGGGGAGAACAGAAAGAAACAACGAAAGAAATAAGATGTAGAAAACATTCGCTTCATGTATAATTCCTTATTTTTTTAATTTTTAAGTTCGTTTTTTTTGGTATAAGTTAATACTTAACTGTAATATCAACTGATACTAATTAGCAATATAGTTTTAAATGGTAAAATACATTAACTTGGAAGAAATCTTTTCACTCTTATCTTGAAGACACCAACATTATATTCGAGCGGAAACGCAGACGCCGCCAATTTGATTCAGATGTATGATAGCAATGTATTAAAATCCTCTTTAATTTTATTGTAATCGTGTTTGAAGTGAAATTCAGTTCTGGAGCCGTTGATGAAGCTCCCACGTTTCATAATTTACTCAGAATCGCAACGTCGCGAATTGAATTTAAAAACCCGAGAAAACCACAAACGGATTCTTCCCGCGTTCTGTAATGAACTCGTTTTCTTGCTGCGAGTTTTTTTCGGTGCTCAATTTTATTTTCATCTTATGTAGGTCACACGGCTTAAGACTTGCTTACAAACCTTGCTTCGCAGGTAACTTTTATGCAGAATCTGCCTGAATCTGATATTCATTGCCAGGGTTCATTTGAATCTTGACGAAGTGGTTTCTAAAAGGTACATATATACGAGTATGTATATTCGGTACTAGGTATTAATGTTACTTACTGTATTATTTTAAGGAAGAGTATAGTATCCTTATAGTGATATTTTTTACTTAAAAGCATGTCTCAAGAATTTAACATTTACGTAACAAAGTTTATGAATGAACAATTTATTCTGTTATATTCTTCTAGTTTTTAATACGTATGTACGTTGATAAAAAACATGTGTTATTCCAGACTATAATCTGTCTCCGGGGTACATTTCATTCAGATCCGTTCTGAAGTTTTTGTGAGAAGGCGTAAAAAACATCCATCCATCCATCTCTACATCCATCCATCCTTACAAATGAAATCCTTTCGCATTTATGAAAGAACTTTGTTTCGCTCAGCACTATTAGTAACAGTGCCACATAAGAACTACGTTGTGAATTTAAAACTTTTGCAAATTGATTAAAGTCACAACGATTTGTGGGGGCCTTTTTTCCTATAAGTGAATTTATACACTTACAGGAAAGAATCATATTGTACTGTACTCAATTAAGTTAAGATATGAAATTTCAAATAAATTATGGTAAAAGTATGTTCAAAAGGCCCCAGCGCAGCAAAGCCTAATAAGAATTGTGGAATTGAATATTCCTTGAGTCAATTCTAACTCACACTTCGTAGAAACGATTAAAAATGCTCCAATCTAATAAATTACCAGAAATTACAGAATGACTAAAATTAATTTAGAACTGAAAAACACAACGTTTGTAGAACTTGGAAACCTCAGCGGTCGATTCGTTAAAGTATACAAATCATCAAATTAAACACTCCATTATGCAAATTCATTCATTAATTTTCTGAAGTTTTAATGTTCGAAAGAAGAATTACTTTGGACGCCAAAGGATAATATTCATACTTTAAAAAAATATCGTTTACTATCGATTTCTGTTTAGTATACTAATGAATCAGAGGGGATTTTGTATGCATTTATATTTTTGACGTCGAGATATAACGTTTTGGGATTATGAGACAAGTTTTGGATAATTTAGTATTGTAATTGTGGTGTATTAATTTTAATGCATTTGTTGATGTATATAATATTTATATGCTACTAACTGTAACCCAGTATGCGGTTCTACGTGTCAACTCATCATGTGTCCGATCGATATAGTTTTGATTTCGAAACCTTTTCCAGAGAATCCTGAACAAAGTTGCTAAAGACATCGGTGCTATATATTTGTATTAATTTCATAAAAGACAAACAAACATTTCATTTTATACGTATAAATATACATATTATATATATACAGGTGGTGGTGGTAGGTGGTGATTATAAAATTAAATATATATGTATATCAGGTTGTGTTCCAACATTACAATTTAAGGGCCGAGTAATTTATAACATCTACTTCATTATTTTATTTAATTAATCACAACTCAATTATATTTTAATTCCGACAGTGTAATCACTACGATAATAACATTATAATACAGTTAAAATGACAGAGACGGTTAGCGCAGCTAGTTCATAAGGACAGAGATACGTGCACCGCGAAGCATCCAATAGAAATACGTCCCGAACATTTATTTCGCGTCCAGACAAAGAGAAAGGACTGCCCTCCGGAGATCCGCGGAAGGGTGGTGGTTAATGCTCATGCATACCAGCACAGCTGGCTGTATTAGTTATGTGAGACTCACGATAACCTAGGTGCATACCCACTAAACACCACCTGAGACTGGCTTTGACCGAACGGTAAATGGCAGTGCCGCCGACCTTATGACCGTCGGCCTTGTCATCCCGTACAAGAGGGTATTTGGGGATAGAAAAACCCCTTTTAATATGGGGCAGGAGATGGGTTTCTTGATTTAGCAATAGGTCTACGTTCCTATCGCGAACAAACTGTTTTAATTCTAAGATATTAGAGCGGAGGCCGCGCGAATTAAATGATATAAGCGAGACGCCCTTCGGTTTGGATCGACCGGCTGAGATTAGAAGAGGAGAAGCTATATTGGAACTATCCATTATAGTGAAGAAAGGAGACAGCAATGCTCGGTCAAGGCGACGAGGCGCTCTTGAGCACAGGTAGCGACCCGCAGTTTGCGGGCTAGGACAGCTATTTCCCAAATATCAATGGATTTAATAGCGTCGGATATCGTTTTCATATCCTCGGCTAGAAAGGACTCGGCACTCTGACGAGGTTGAGCGGGATGTGGTAGGAGACGGAGCCACCTTAGGCAAGTTGTTGGTGGTGGTTTGTTTAAAGCACGGGCTGACAGTTAGAGCTGGAGCTGCTTGAGAGGCCGTTGTGTCCTCAGCTGAGGGAAGTTGAAAACCATCACTGGTGGTGGGGCTTTGATTTGCCGCTTATTGTCTGCTTCTTCCCAGCTTTGGGCGGAGCGGGTTTGGGTGTACGAGGGCAGCAGCGGAGGAGTTAAAGCGTCCTTGGGACACTCGCTGGTCTGGTGAGGGACTAGGCACTTGACGCACCTTGGTGAAACGGAGCAGTTCGCTGAAGCGTGGCCATATAACTGGCAGCGGTGGCATTGGCCGGGGTAACCGCGATTATGCGGGCACTCGGCGTGGATTTTGGAGAGTCCACACATGGTGAATGGCTCCCTGAAGATGACTCTGGCGTTGTCGACCTTCGACAGCACCACCAGAGCAAAGGGGAATTGCTTCTCATACTTGTTGTGCCACTTGTGCACTGATTCCACCGGGAAACCCTGCGACTGTAGGTCTGCTTTGATTTCCTCGTTGGGAAGTTGAAATGGGATATTGCGCAGGATGGCGCGAATTTTTAAGTCGTAGGTATGATATTCGATTTTGTTTAGACTTAACAGTCTAGTGTAGTTTTTAAAATCCTCCTTATTGGAGAATTGTATTCGGATCTTATCTTTTTCATTGGATGCCACTTGCAAGTGGATTTTATGAGGGCTCGGGCCGTGTTCCACGAGTCCAAAAAGATTGGCGGTGGCTTTTTAGTGTCAGGTGGGCCGGGAGCGGTTTTTAGAACCGGTTTTGACTGATCAGGGGCGACTACCTGCCTTGCAGGGGCGTCCACGTGCATTACTCTGTCCTTAGTGGGCTCTATTTTCTTAGGTTTGCGCTTCTTGCGCGTCACTAACTTGGAATCGGCGTCATTGTCTCTCGGTCCGTCTTTAACAGAGCTATCTGAGCTATCGGACTCGTGATAGCGCTTACGTGATCTGACTGAGCTAGTTACAGACGTTGAGTCGGACTCATCGTCAGTTTGTGGCCATGAGGCGGCACAGGGCGCTGTGGAGACAGCGGAGGCACGAGGCCTCTGGTTTGCGGGCTGGGTGAAGCGGGTGACATAACATTTGGAAAGAACACATTAAATGTAGCGAAAAAAGAATTTATGTCTAGGGACTGACCTGTAGAATTCTGATGGAACTTTAGGTAGTGCTACAGCGACGGACCTATCTTGGATAGGTCCATCGCGGGACACAAGCTCTACATCACTTAACTACACGAACTGGCAGCACTGACACTGACACACTTTGATGCTAAAATGCCTTGTGAGGGCAAGAAATATCCACAAAAGGTAGCCGAGGCAGAGCGAACGCACGAGACGTCCGCACACCTCGAGTATCCAGAGCGGAGTGATCCCTCGTAGCGTAGGACTCCCCCTTTCAAGTGTATGTTCTCGTATGTAGATATATAAACATCTACATATGTTGTCCACTACAGTCTGAATAGTTCAGGTTTCTCCAGGACATTTTATTCACATGATAATTGATATCAATCAACTTTTTCGTGAGCTTCATTTGAATGAGCCGCCATATTTTTCTATCACAAAAAATCTCGATTTTGATACCTAACAGAAATAGGAGTTCCACGGTAACCCCGGAAACATTGCTCCACGCAATTTATAGAACGTAAGATTATAAAAATATTAATTAACTTATTCATGTTAAAATATGTATATTATACGGGGGTCCTCGGACTATAAATAACAAAGGAAATAAAAAAACAATAAATTTATTACATTATAATGCTTAATTGATTGTGTAATTTAATAAGCTTCCACATATAATATCTGTCTGTCATCGGCTTTATAAATAAATACATACCTAAAACGATGTACGCTAGTGTAGGTAGGAAGAAAAAAGGCCCCGGAAAAAAATGCGGGTACCCTTGCTACAACCAAAATTAAATCTATTACAATATTTTTTACTAACCAAATCGTAACTGGAAGCAGAGCGGAACATATCCATTTATCTGCGTTATTTTTTTACTCCACTATATTATAATATCCTTTACCTATAAGTTGAGGCTTTATATGTTTCTTGAATAAATTCACATATAAATATCATTTAAATTAAAGAATCAAAAAAATAATATATTTTTTAAATATTAATCTACAAGGTACCCTGTGATATTAATATTCCCGCTTAAAAGATTGGCTTAATTATTAAAATCCTGGCTGAAAGGGCTCTCAAAGCGGAGTTATTTTAAATGGATGGTTTTTTCGTCGTCTCAATTCGAGC
>DWJZ01001252.1:0-24478 GCA_018249125.1 Asbolis capucinus
TATAATAAAATCAATAACTTGTTAGTTTACTTAGTTTTTGATTTTCTAAGAACTTTCAGTTTGACCCTCGTATCACACAAATCTGAATATTCAAATTGATTACCATTACAGAGAAACCAGCAAAATCAACATCAGAAAGTGGAACCGAGTGGGAGAATGAGTCTGTTGGTAGTGGTGATGATGACTACATTGGTTTGGAGAAGGAATGGAGTGACAGTGATACTTGTTATTCTTCAGACAATAGCGCAGACTCATCTTTACCTGATGATCCGGTTCAAGAAGATACTAATAGTATGTTATTTTTTATAATACTATAACATAAATTGGTAAGGCTTCAACATGCCCATAGCTGACATAGTAAAAAGTTATGACATAAAAAACATAGTCAAAATGACAAGTTCCTCTCTTTGAAATTGTTTGTAAAAGTATATTATCTGATCATTTGTTATAACTTATCATAATTTTTTTGTCATCCTATGTAACTGGGATTGCTTGATAACATTAATTCTATGATAATAATCTCTTTGCAGTTTTCTTACAAGAAGTTGTAGATAGTTTAATCAGAGGATATGAGGAACAATTAAAATGTGACTATTTAATATTGGAGATAAACTCTTCACGATATGCGTATAATATACAGTTGCATGAAGTCAACTTTTTTGTTGTGAGAGCACTCCTCTGCATACTACCATTAATAAATAACAAGAACGTAATTACTACTCTCAAGGATGTCTTAAAATATTTTCGGCCTGTGTTATCAAACTACATAAAAACTAAACCTGCAATAATGGATTGTTTGAAAGCCATTGAGGTAAGTGCATTTTGTATTTAGGTTTGTTTTCCATTTTTTTATTACTCATCATTGTAAACATATATTACTTTCTCAGGATAGTTGCATAAAATATGCCTGGCTGGATAACAAAGCTGGACAAGTGGTGCATTTATTGTATGAAGCAGACGTCATTGATGAAGATTCACTGTTGGAGTGGTATGAAGATTTAAAAGAAAATGAAAGCCAAATTGCAAATCAAACATCTATTGTTAAATTCTTTGACTGGTTAAAAGAAGCAAGCGAGGAAAGTGATAATTCTGAATAACACTATTTGTAAAATACATAAATTTTTAATAATACAATTGTAAAAAGGAGATCATACTTATTAAATAAACATCTTTAGCGTATTGTGGCATATTGCTGGAACTGTACTGTAGAGAAATTCCTAAATTTGTTCATGTCAAATGATGTTGGTTCACAAGGGGAGTGAATCTTTATTTGGCGCATGTGGGTATCACGTCCATTCTGGTGATTACTTAATACTGCTATTTGTATCATGTAAGTCCTTATAGGTATGTCATAAATATCTTTAATTGGTATCATTTCCCATCCTAGAAATAAAATCATAATATATATTTTGTAAGCTAATATTTCAAGATATACAACTTGCATAGATTATAGTTACAGTTTAACCGTTGATTATTTTCACAATTTGAAACCAAAATTTATTAACTTACCACTGGGTTCTATTAGCTCAATTACTTCTATCTCCTGTAAGTCATTGAAGTGAGTGCCTGCTCTAATAGAAATTCTACTTGGAGTATAACTTTCGTCCAGTTTGTAATCAGTATAAATGTAGATATGTGACACCATTGTTTTTCTCTGGAACTGTATATTAACGAGATGGGGTAATTGACCATCAGACTGCCAGTATGTATCCATACAGTCATCCCTTAATTGGTCAATTCCAAATCCTGTAAATATTTTAATTTCTCGTTTATTCTGTTTTTATTTTTCTCAATAGGTATACAACAAACGCAAATGCATCGTCATTATGTTCTGAATGCTGTTTAATAATAACAATAAATCACTATATAACAATGAAAGATTACATCAACGGTTCTTGTTGTTGTAAACAACAACGGTTGTTGTAAACCCAACTTGTTACCCGGTTTGCATGAGGAGAGGCTCCATATTGCATGGTTTCCAACTTCGCGAACTGTTCCAGATCTTTCGTTTACAAGAGGATCTTTCTCTGAGGTCATTATTTAAGACTTTCCGTTTACGTAATGTGTAACTTGTCTATTTTCGGATTCTGGTAACTGCAACTTTAAAACCGACTTTCTTTGTTACCAAACCAAATAAATACAGCAACAGCATGAACGAAACGATAGTAGTGATTCAAAATTAAATTGTACTGTCAGTGTCAAGTTTGTGATAACTAACAACACTGACGCAATCAAAGCGACAGATGACAAGCCAACAGAATTCACAGATTAACAATGCTATTCTAATGTTTCCTAAATTCTTTTCATACGCATTCTCGTAATTTTGCGTTCTCGTAATACTGCCTGCGGTGAATACATATATTTTTTAAATATATGTCTGCATGAATTTAAATGAGTCCTGGTAGGCCGAAGATAGGTATATAGTAATAAAATTACTGACGGATGGATGGATTGTACTTATATGTATGAATGGAAATTGGAGTGATGTTAGTATAACGACGGTCTGAAAATAAATATTTTCCGGTAAAAGACATCTGTCCGGACTGGGAATCAAACTCGGAAACACTTTTGCTAACTCGGAATTGTATTCCACCCATGTGCGGACCCATAGAGATGGAGTTTCAATGAAATTAATTATTATGCTGGGCACTGGCCAATTACCTGCTGATACCCATATTTTTATATAAATAAAGTTACTTAAGTAAAGTTGAGCAGTCTAGCGGTTTAAACGTTGGTCACTCGAACGGGAGGTCCAGGGTTCAAACCCTGCGGTGCATACCTCTAACTTTAAAGGATATGCACGTATCAGAAGTTGATTATCACTTGCTACGGTGACGGAAAACATCGTGAGGAAATCTCTTCTCCGGAGAGGTCTCCATAAGAGTTCTCAGAGGTATGTGAAGTCCACCAATCCGCACTTGTCTAGCGTGGTGGACTATGGTCTGTACCCCTCACATTGTGAGTGGATACCCGAGACCAGTAGCGAGACAGTTAAGGGTTGCAATGACGATGATAATGACTTAAATAAAATGTGAACTCTGTGGGGTTATAATACTTGATTGCGAGCAAAAATTTGTACAACTTACAGTTAGAGTGGTTGAGATCGAATCGAACCCGAACCTAACCCCGTTTACATTAGGTTGGAGGCGTTATGTGCATCGAGTTTCAATGGTATGAGAAATATTATGTAACGTGTCATAAATTGACCTGAAACGTTTCGTTTGTGTGACTGTTTCGTTGTGCTAAATCACTGTTTGGCAATGATTTAATTAAACTTAGCTTCGCCCGAGGTTCGAGCCCTTGGTTTAAGAGGAAACCTCTATTAGATGATTCAAAATAATTAAGAAAATACGCGGTTCGATATTATATAATAAAAACCCTTTCAGCCTAACCTTACCCACCAGAGCCGTTGATGTACCTATAGAGCGCCGGAAATGATTTTTGCCTAAAACTTATTAATAGTATCAAAGTGCAAACATACACCGGCTAATAAGTAAAGCATATTTACAGCCTATATATAACAGCGTATCTTTTCTCGTCTCCCATCTTCGTGCCTTCCTCCCGAGGCTAAAGCTGGATCCGCTCCGACCCATTTATGTCGGTTTACCGAGCACGGTTGCCTTCTCTGTCTGAAGAGCTCTAAAGCCTTCTCCGTAACGCTGCTTTAATGCAGATTGGTGGAGAGTTTAGTGGCCAAATCAAGTGTTGGAAGCCGTCCGTGAACCTCTGATATGGCCTTAATGGAATTTAATGGAAACTACCGGGGTTGATAGTTTTACGTCGGTATACCTTCGGAAGCACCGAAGTTCAATCCATTTATGTCGGTGTACTGTGCACGGTTGCCTTCTCCATGTTGAAGAGGTCATTACTCCGTAACGCTGCCCCAATATTGGCGGAGGGTTTATTAGCCAAATGAACTGTTGGAAGCCGTTCGTAGACCTGTGATATGGCTTTAATGACTACAACCGGAGCTAGACAGTTTTACGTCGGTATACCTTCCGAAGCCATTAAGCGTTTTAAAAAAAAATTGTCTGCGCTCATCCATCCAATCACGGACCGCGCCCGCTGTCATCTAACTTTGCCGAAACTTAACATTTTACCAGGCAGCGGGCTACAACCACTTCGTTCTATTGTTTACTTCCAAAACAATATAGTCGCATACTAACAAGGATCCAGTTCGGGGCACGTGTACGTACTTTATAGTAATCTCGAACAAAAGAATAACAACAATTACTGGTTCCAAGATCAGGTGTTGAAGATTTGTAGTCAAACTAAGGTGACCATATGTCCTGCGTTGGGCAGGATTGTCCCGCTTTCAAGCTGCCTGTCCTCAGTGAGAGCGAAATCGTCCCGCTCTTGTACCCAAACCTCATTAGAGAAAAAATTCATGAAGACCAATGTATTTTGTTGCGAAACCACAAATTTCTCTGGATAAGAAGGGTGGCGATAACGAAAAAAAAACATGTATAGTCATTACAGTACACTGTACAGTAATGTTACTAGGATGAAATTATTTTTCCGGCAAAATCTCATGGAGATCAATGTATTTTGGTGCGTGGCGTCAATTTTGCGAGATAAGATGGGCGGTGATAATAAAAAAAGAAAAAAGTAGGTGTCTATGAAGAAATTATTTTCCGTCAAAACAAGATTTATCCGGTTTTGTGATCGCGTTCATCGATATTAAATAATCGTTCAAAATTTCGTAAAGTCGGCGTCCTGCTTTGACACGAAAAAAAATGGTCACATCAAGTAAAATGTCAACTAGTTACGTGCACCCGGCGGCACGCGCAGCTGTCCTCCGGCCCTCCGACACCCTCCCAGACCTCTCTCTGTTTTATTATATTTAAATTATTTTAGGGTGTAATTGTTAACTTTGTTCCAGCAATTGTAATTCAAATTTTTATTTGAAGCTATAATCATGACTGACCAAACGTGTGCCGTAAATAACACGCCAGGTTACTTAGCATGATCACTATAAAAATCATTCTGTAATACTTACAATTTTTTTTTCTACTACTTACAAGTTTTTGTTAATTTATGTATCACTCTGCTAATTGTATAAATGCGAGTGTAATTCTGTCTGTTTGTCTGTTATTCTGTCATGCCTAATTCACTGAAGCAAATTTTGATAAAAATTGCTTTATACATAAGATTGGAGCCTAGGTAATAATACACCCCTTATTGGCAAATACAGTCGTGAAAGGATTGAACCGGGATGAAAGTTTATGTGGAAGTTTGACATCGTCGAAGAAGTATGAAATGAAATATTTGTTCTAGCATCTTTGAAATAAAGTAAATTAGTTAATGTTAAATAAGTGCTTACGCTCATACCCCTTGGCTTTCTTATGTTGTAGGTGGCTTGGCCGGCCGTGAAACGCACATGCGACCCACGCGCGCCGCCGCCGGCACGATCACTACCAATTTCGCTAACAGAGCTTAAGTAATTTTAAATTAATCATAGATTGATATGGCTTCCTTAGATCTACCTATAAAGAAATAATTTATAATAACTAAATCGGATTTTTGATTAATAACGTGAAACTTCTGTGCCAAGTGCTTGGCTCATGCAGTAGCCAGGAGTTTGTTATGAAGGATAAAATAAGCATGAGAGAAGTGATGTTCCTGCTGTTCATCTTATATTTACTTCATAAATATGATGTAGAAATTCATTTATAGGAATAAGATTTGCCTTTTCAGTATCTTAACAGTGGTAGGTTTTGTGAAACAAAAAGCTTACATAGTATTTTTCTTTAATACTTAGTTACACTTTATTACGAAGTTCAATTAAAAAAGAAAGCTACGTAAGTGCAACTTTATCGAATCAAAAGACTAAAAGATGTTTTACTACGGACACTTTTACAACTTTATTTATTTATATCATATAGTATCACTACAAGAAGTAGTTTATTAGTCCTGAATATGGTTTCTCCCTATTGAATAAATAAAGGGTACCTCAGCGTGTTCCAGTTTGGTTCCATAAAAACTGAAACCTTAAAGTCGTCACGGCGTTGTATGAAAGGGTCCCATAATAAGGGCTACAAGACAATTCCAAGCCCCACCCTTGCCGGGGCTCGGGTGCACGTTCCGATACAGGCCATGCGGAGGTAGCTTGTTTGGCATTCACACTTGCCTGTTCGGCCGCTCCAAACGCGGCTGTGCGTTGCGTGCTGTAGCCTTCGTATAAACACTCGTAAAAGCCCTTCGTGTTTAGTTTCGTAGTGAGACAAATATTACGGCACTTATTGTGACTCTTAGTGAAGGACTGTGAAAATGGATTTATCGTGTGGCGAGAATTTGGAGACGTCTGGAAACCGCAGCAGCAGCAGCAGAGCTGTCGATATGTGCGTCGCGGGACCAGACCGAGCCCTGGACAGGGACCCTCGGCTGCTGATGAACCTGCTCAACCTGGAGAGGTCTCACGCGTTACACACTGATTACTTTCAACATGTGCAGATAGACATCCAGCCTTTTATGCGCAAGGTCGTTACTACCTGGATGCTGGAGGTAACTTCTTTTTATTTTACTATTAATTGACCCAACAAATATTCTGCCTAAATACTAAAAAAAATTAGAGGTAGCTAACATGTTTTCGAAGCCAAATCTAAAAAAAAACTAAAGAAGTCTCAGGATTTTCATGTAATACAAGTTTGTATTTCAAAACAATATGTTAATCCATTTTAGTAGAAGTGGAAGCACACTTGAGCTACTTCCGTCAACAGCTGATTAAAAGTGAAGTCAATGACCCGAAATTTGTAAGCTTGCTTGAGCTTTCTATTCAGATTATTAGAATTTCTTAACAATTGTTCCCTTGGCACTTGCGCTCCTATAGAACACCATAGAGTGTATTCTACCCGCTTTAAGTAAAAAGAAAAATTTACGTGTAATTATGGTGATGTGGGTCTTTAAAGAAGTATTTATAGAATCACAACAATGTTTATAAGCTTAACATTAGGATAAGATATATAATATTTTAATTCCCTATTTGAAATGTAAGTGTTATAAAATACGTATTTTTTGGGACGGTAATAAAAGCATCTATTTCGAATGACTACTTAGTTTTTTACAAGTAACATAACAATAACTGGACAATACTTTTAGGCAGTCGCTCCAAATAGGTTCAAAATGAGTAAGTGAGACGTAAAAAATATTACTCAAAGCATGCATTGATTGCCCAGTGGTTTAAAGTTTGATCTTTCTTGAAAGACACCTTCGGTATCTGGGTTCATAGCCTGTGTTACATTTTATTGTACTGTGGATCAGAAATGTATGATCGCTTTTTGCGTGTAAACCACATTACATTGTGTACAAAACTACAGTACTCTGTACTGACAACACAACACTCACAACCGGAGAACAAATAATCATCTGTCATATTATGTCATAAATGCCTCAGCCAGAAATCCTACGGAGCATCCCACGGTTCGCGAGGTCACCATCGATCAGGTCACAGCATTTTCCGATGTCGTTGTAATTTTTGACAGCAGTGAGAGCTTAGTGGTTTAAAAATAGGTCTCTCCAACAAGAGGTCCTGAGTTCAAATGTGCGGCGCGCACCTCTAGTTTTTAAAGTTATGTGCGTATCAGAAATTGATTATCATTTGCTACGGTGAAGTAACACATTGCGAGGAAAACCAATTCCTGAGTTCTCCGTAAAGTTCTCAAAAGTCCAGTAATCCGCAAATGTTAGCGTGGCATGGACAGTACCTCGTTGTGAGAGGAGACCCGGGCTCAGTAGTGGGTTGCAGTGATGGTCGTCGTGTGGTGCTCGTCATCAACTCTGAGCTTGTGTACTTGACGTGGACATTATGGAAGGATCGCGTACCTCCTACGATTTCTAGCATCTGAAACTCTGATAAAAGGAAAGGGGGAATCGAGCCCGGGACTCCACGTTTCGCAGGTTGCGTCACTACCAACTATGCTGTAAGGGCGTTCAACTTTGTCTTCTTCGTTGTTCAACTTGACTACATTTTTGACTTGCTCAAAAACGGAAGCTCTTACTGGTAACCTAGGTGACCCTGCCTTCAAAATAAGGGGCCCAGGTTAGAATTCCATGCAAGACGCGCGTTTTTGTGACAGAATAATGGTTTGTTGTCTCGCTTTACTCGATATTGAAAGTAATTTAAAGTCAACACTTTTATTCGCATCACTACGATAAAGTCGGCGAGTAGTGCAGCATTATCATTTCTCAATATTCATTTCTACAGCTACAAACACTCCTACATTTTTTTATGCTGGCTACCACTACGTCGAAGCCGCGGCCGATACAATTACTCCCGTTAAGTTGTATCGGGTACTCACGGCTGTTATCGTATACGATTGTGTAATGATACAATACAATACAAAATACTTTTATATTATAGTCGAAGAAACGTAGAAATTTTCATCTCAAATAGATAATAAAATAATGATATTGTAAGAAAATCATATGCAAGTAATTAACGTAATTATGCACCTTTATTGCATGCTTATTTACAATTAGGCGTTGCAATGTCCCCCAAATATACAATACAATACAAACTTAACGACAAAGCAACATAAATAACATATAAATGTTATAATAATACACAGTTATTTACCCATAATATGATCTAAAAATTGATACCTAATTGAATAAATATACATATGTTCCTAAATATTGTTCAATATATCGTACATCATTCATTTAATTTATAACATAATAATAAAATATAAACAGGACAACTCACACATGGTCATGTGATCCTAAACTAAGCGTTAGCTTGAATTACGGATCAGACAAGATATAGATACTTATATAATATTTAATTTAATAAAATAATGTATTTTTAAAATATATTGTTTTTATAAAACCATATTTATTTCTTAAAATTAATAGTAAAGGATTGTGTCCAGGTATGCGAGGAGCAGCAATGCGAAGAGCAGGTGTTTCCTCTGGCGGTGAGCTACATGGACAGGTTCCTGGCGCAGCGCGCCATCTCGCGGCAGCAGCTGCAACTGCTGGCCGTCACCGCCCTGCTCCTCGCGTCCAAGTTCCGCCAGTGTCACCCACTGTCCGTGGACCTTCTCTGCGCCTACACCGATAACTCCGTCTACCCTCACGAAGTCCGGGTAAGAACTAGACACTATTTAATTTCTTTAGTATTTATCAAGAATGCGCATCAGTTTAGCACGGCATCTTGTCTTATTGATACATATGAGTCTATTCACAACTGTGATTAACATGCAGAGAAAAAGACAGGATATATTTTTTAAACAGATGTATTATTTTGTAGGTTTCTTAGTAGGGACATATTCCATACAATAGCCTCTTCCAGCAGTCGTGCAAAGAAGAGAATTGCATCATGCAAGCATGCTTAATTTGTTGTTTCCAAAACTAAATTGAAAAAAAACTGTAGCCTGTGTAAGATTCCAAAAAGGGAAAAGTTCTGATTAAAGTAAATTCATACAAGGGATTTATTTAATTACAATATAATTTGTAATAGTGCATCACCACAAGACGCAAAAGGTCAATTGGTTGTTATAATGACGCGGTTCAGCTTACTTCCTGTGGCGGCAACACGGTGTATGTGGCCACGTAGCTTCCATTCGCCGTCAGTAAACTCTATTAGCCGAGTCAAATGTCATTTCTTCACCCCAAAGGGACAGGTTTATATTGCCCGTTTCCTTAAAGTGTTGCTTGAGGACTTCCGGTAATTACTTCTTCCGCGGACGATTCTAGGGGCGAACGACTCCAAGACACCTTTCTTGTGACAAAACAAAGGCATGACGAACCGAGCCACTGAGTTTTCTGCCTGTTGCTTCCTGCAGAAATGTGGGCGATATATTGATGATCAGATAACAGTTGATGAAATTAGGCTTAGACCTATGCCTTCGAATCATTCCTTCATATAAGCTTCTAACACTTATAAAATGGTATAGCAATTGAGATCTAACTAGTATTACTGATACGGATGCATAGATGGATGGTCGGAATTTCAATTCTTTCACGCAAAAACTACTATCCGAATGAAATATATTGTAGTCTGCAATAAAACATTGGCAGCATTACCTGACAACTAGTTTTCCATAATTCTTACATAACAAAATATAATATAATAAGTCACGAACGCACCGAAAGCAGGTGTGATTCGGTAAATTAGTGTAGCCATGGTCACTGATGGATATAGTCGATGAACTTGTTCAATTCTCACGCTACTAGCACCCTTTACAAATGACACGTCACTGCGGTCTCATCAGAATATCGTTACTTGAAACATTACTCATTAACTAAATTATGTAATAATGACCATTTAGTTCTTTAGATGTTTGAAGCTATTGCCGTAAACTATCACCCTAACGAATAATTAAATTATGGAAAGTTTAAGGGCGCGGAATACCAAAATACCGTGAGAAAAGTAACGCGATGTGCCTCCGATGGTATCCACCGGGCACCGTATGGCATCGAGGAACATACTTCCTTGCAATTAATGCGTGCGATGATCCCGATAACTCGACCACTTGCTTCGTAATTATGCTCAAAATTCCACCTCCCGTTCGAGTTCCCACAATTATAATGCGCTACTTTAAATTTGATGTCAATTCAAAAGAGGGTAGGACGAGTCGCATGCAAATAGCCTTAAATGTAAGTTTCTGTTCTATTAATAAGGAATTTACAATGTTTTCAAAACAATGAGAGTGTCCTTCGTTCCCACACGACCCCTTTCTTTTCCCCGGATGTTTAAAATGTAGGTCTTCCAAGGATTCATGCATCCTCAGCTAACGTGAGTAGGTAAGTGAGTATCGCCCTCAATAATTTGCTAAGCTTCCCTGCATAAACACAAGTCGATACCCGGACTCCCTTCTGTTTTGTTTGTAATGTCGTTCGCTATTTTTTTGCGGTTTCCGCCTGATCCGTCGTGTATGACGGTTACGATTCAGCTGTGAAGAAAATGTGCATCTTATCCTTTCTTCAATACCTCAATTAATGCCCTGTCTATTTTAAAAGGACTCTCAAAATTGTTTGTAAGAAATGGTTACACATGCACTTAACGTGTATTGCTTTTAATATCTCACTAGTGAGGACACCTCTCTCATCATAAACGAAGACTGGACTTCTAGAGCATGCTCCATCATGTGGCTCCATCCTAGTGGTGAAGGAGTTATACGAAGGATTATCAGGATTTTTTTTAATGTATTTTAACTGATTTATGTTTCGTTTACCTTTTGGTACTGTTATTCGTAAACTTAAGAGTAAATGTTGTTCCAGCAATGGGAGGTGATGCTGCTGCAGCGTCTGAACTGGCAGCTGTCCATCGCTACAGCCTTTGACTTCGTGGAGCCGTTCCTGGCGCGCGTGCCCTGGGGCCGAGCCAACCCGCTGGTGCGGACACACGCCCTCACGCTCACCTCCGTCTGCTATACTGGTAAGAATCTTACCTACTTCCGATGGTGCTACAAACCTTTGTGGGGCTTGGCTAGGCTATTGTTGCCAGCCCAAACCAAGGCCGCTCAACCTTTTTTTCAGTCGGGCCAAGGAATCATATTTTATTACTCGCGCCCGCGGCCCTAAGGTTTATCGGCCTTGAAATAAACGACGTAAACTCAAAACTTTGCAATATAATTTTCAGTATCGAAGATAATGGCCATAAATTAACACACACTAAGACCAAATACCCGAGAACAAAGATTTATGTATCACATAAAAATCTACATTAGCCGAGAATCGAACCTGAAACCCGCTTCCAAGTGCCAACTATGTTTTAGGGCTATCAAACATTCTGATTAAGGTATTTTAAAGAATTCGGTATCAATAATAATACCTTGGGTCTTCTGTCTCTATGGTGATAGGTCCTGTCTCTATGGTGATAGGTTCTGTCTCTATGGTGGCAAGTAATTATGCGGGTGACTTCGTTAGTTAAGAAACAAATTACAAGTGACATTATAATATGTTAGGTAACCTTCAAGAATTGTTTTAAATAATAGATAAAAGTTAACTAAACCACATCAGAGCGAGGACAAACATGAAGCTTACGTTTAAACAAGCAAACTGTGTTGGTATGGTCTCCCCGCGCGGCAGGAGTACAGGACGGAACTATTGCAATCAAATCTTGGTTATATCATAATGTTTGCAAATACTGTGGGAATCCTTCATAAATGCTTGTCCAAGCTTGGAGTTGGAGTATCAAGCACGGAAATTGGTTATATTTTAATTACTTATTTACATTGTTACGGAAATGCTGGAACAGAAGAATAATTATGCTCCTGAATGAAATGTAGAATTTAAATAATATTAGTTTATTACGTAGTTTCCATCCATTAGCCTTAAGACTTCCACTGTTGAACAAAAACGCCTCCTAATTAATTAAAAGTGTATGCATTGATCGCCTTTGGCTAGGTACGTATTATTTTGCAAACTGCCCAATGCCCACGCGTCATCACCCGCTGACCCTCTCAACGAAAAGTCAACAAAAAACATATACTAATCGTCAAAACTGGATCGAAACCCTTGTTTATAATGCGATTGAGTGGTCGCCCTCTAATGGTCATGTATGGGTATGGAGGGTCGGCCGCGGCGGGCAGCGCCGGCACGCACATGCCAGCACTGATATCGCACACCTTGTGCTCGCCCCCCGTCCGCCACCCCTCGCCCCAGCTACCCTCAGCGTCACCGGTCCCGACACTCCCTTTGTCAAATTATTGCAATTATTGCCTTTTTATAATAAACATTAAAAAAGGCAAAGTACGAGTCGGACATTGACAGTATGATAACAAAAGTAAAATTGTTATCATTCTATACGTGAAGCAGAAACCTTGGTACCCATTATTTCAAATATTAATTTTGGCACAGTTGAAGTTTTTAAAATAAAAACACACACGTTCTGCAACTTCAGTACTGTCAATGACAAATTATTTTTACGGTTGAATTTTATCCAGATAGTTCTCTCGTTCAATATATAAAAATGTTAAATTAACTAAGTAAATATTTTTTTATATTACTTTCTTTCAAAATGGTTTATCTTTGGGCTAATATACCAATTTAATATGCATGAAACTATGCGCCCTTTAATTTTAAACTATTTAGCTACGAAATGTATTTTGCGATTTATTTTACATTGAATGGTATTTTTAATTACAATAACTCAATTTTAACGGTTTAAAGAAAGTTTATTTAGTCAGTTACTATTTATATTCTAAGCTTAAATTCAAATATTTGTAAAACAAGTGCCTTCGTAACGCTTTCTTGTTTATAATATTATTGTTATAACTGAGTGTGGTATCAGTCCAGATGTCTGTGTGTTGGCTCGTACTACCATTTTATTTGGACCCAATCTGATTTATGGAATCGACGCCATGTGTATGGGCATGCCAGTCACGCCGTGTCAGTTAATGTCTCGCTACGAGTTCAAATAATGGTCATGTAAAATGCTCCTATATAATTATGTATATTACAAAGTATTTTGAGGAATCCGTACACTGGAAAAGAGGAATGATAAATCCATAAAGTTAACCATTACACAGAAATGAGGAAGTGTTTTAAATGCGTTAATAAAAGTGCAGACAAGTTGGGTTAGCGTGATTATTTTCTTGTCAGCGGATTTAGTTGCAACCTTTAAAGAATTTACACAATTAAGAGGTAACGTAGAGGTAACTTCTGATTCAGAACTGTAGACAGTATTAAAACATGGGGTTCATTACTAGGCGATCAAACTAATGCTCTTAAATTGACATTTCAAAAATCCTACGTACTATGTAACCCTCGTAAAATTAATGTTATTTATTTCTTTTCATGAACATTAATAAAAGTCCCACAGTTTTATCTTCGTCAACGATCATCTCTCATACTCAAACGGGATTTATTTCACTGAATTTAGGTTATTTTTCGCAATAAAAGTCTCGTGTTCGTTCTCTAACTGTAGTCTATCTATGTACCAAATTTCTACAAAATAAGTCGAGTGATTCAGGCTTGAAACCCTGACAGACAGTACTTTCGTCTTTATAATAATAGTATGAATTAAACCAAAATGTCTTTAATTTTTTATTATACACCATATTTTTATATGTATTTAAATAAGTTAATAACCAGTTTTTTATTCACATTGAAACGCCTTAAGCTAGTACGATAATACTAGTGCTACTAGCTAATCACACATTGAACAAATACATCGATTTAACCCCATAATGCCCGTATGGTCTTTAAAATTCTGATAAAAGTTATTTATAGCTGTCGTACCCTTCTTTACAGAGCTGCCCGAACTGTTGATGCCGATTAAGATTTAAATGAGACATACCATTGTTCAAGTTTAGGATTTGACATCAATTATTTTTTGTTCAGAGGCTGAAAAAAGCTTAAGTCTTATTGTATTTTGTATTAATATTAAGGTAGGTAGGTATGTTGTAAAACTAGAATTTGTATTTGAAAACCTACGTAATATCGCTAAGAAGCGATTTTATGTATTTAGATATATCTTTGACATAATAATTTGCATAAATAACATGATATAGGTGGGTAATTTTTTATGGAGCTTAACGTTACTGAAAATAACGTAATTAAAGTTTTTGGAATAATGATCATAAATTAATGATTTTATAGCTTTTACGAGTTACAATGTTTTGTTAAGTAGGTTTGTGTTCCGAGCTGGCGGTGCGGGGCTCGGGCTCGGGGCTCGGGGCTCC
The DNA here is from genome assembly GCA_018249125.1 of Asbolis capucinus. Lineage (NCBI taxonomy): Eukaryota > Metazoa > Arthropoda > Insecta > Lepidoptera > Hesperiidae > Asbolis > Asbolis capucinus. The sequence goes on from DWJZ01001252.1 coordinate 14,631, forward strand.
GGGCTCGGGGCTCGGGGCTCCTGGCTCGGGGCTCGGGGTACGGAAGTGGCATAATTGTTGGTAACTGCTCGTTCATTGCTCAAGGTGTGAATAGGTTAATAACACTACTTGAACCCTTGAGCTCCTTTATTTTGAAATACAAAGCTTTTTTATTGTCTAAGAATGTTTAACGACATAGTGTGTGTTTGCGGGTCAATTATATGTATAATATCTATTTCCGCGCCTGGTTCCTGGTGCCAATTTAACATGATTACAACACAATTATTTTGTGAGTAGCTTCATTTTGATGAGACGTACAACTTTTCTCTTACAATTTTTTTAAATTGTTTTAGCTGAATACGATAGCAGGGAATCAGTGTTCGCGGTACTTGTGTAAACTTTATGTCACTACGGAATTTGTAGGAGAACTTGACCATTACATTATACATATAAATATTAATTAAACAACAGAAAAAAAAACAAATGCTTACTATTATAATAGTAATAATAAAAAATGTACCGGAGATCTCGGACAAATATTTAGGTATATTTTTGGCTTAAAACTACTTTAAAAAATGATTCCCTCTAACAAATTGTCACGTTTTTGGCAATATAAATGAGTACATATTTTATTTTAAAACTAATAGCGTCGCTGTCAGACACAAATTTCGCACGAGTATTACACTCCAACGAATTTTGAGATGTCCGCAAAGATACGATTTATGTAGAGACAGTGTCACGGCCGCGGTGACTTACGGGAGCGGGAGGGGGCGCCAGCTGAGGCGGCGACAATGCGCGAAGACGTCCCGCGGCCATTGTCGCCAGGGCTCCGGGGACCTCGCGACAAAGACCCTACGTCTCGACGCGCACCTGGCGTCGACCCTAAGCTATCTAACGATATGTTGCTACCGACTCAAGTCTCAATACAACGGAGTTCCCAATAAACTCGCATTTCCGCTCCTTGCCAACATTGTTCCGGCATGGAAGCCCGGATCTTTATTACGGTTTTTATCATCTTCCGCTGTGAGATAAATACCCAAAAAATATTGAGTTACCATGTAATTTTAACGTCAAATATTCAAATAGTTTAGACGGAATATAATGTTACAAATGTTACTTCAGGAATAATAAATAGAAGAAGGAAGAATTAAAAAGAATATACGTTCATGTTTCATGGAAGACCTGTAATTTTTCGTCAATGTGCACCACAGGTGTACACTTCAGTTGCACATAATGTTGCCCAAAACAAGTCTATCACACAAAAAGTACATCTAGTTTTGCGCTGCGAAGAGACAATATCACGACCCTTGCACATTTGCACGTATTCGCATGACACGGGGCGCAACAGGTTTTAAAAACGGAACTTAACGGTTCCAGCAGACAGTTAGAAAGCATCGTTCAATTGCTTGGGTAATTAGAAGGGTAAGACGAGGGTGTAGGGTCTTAGGCTCTCGGCTCTGGGCGCGTGGCCAGCAGATGTCGGGCCGAGTACAACTGTCGAGCAACCTGTTACAACGGCCCGCGTCGCTCGGCTGCGCCCGCACGCCGCGGCGCCCTACAGATTGCGCCTGATACACGACCCGCTATTGTTTCCGATTTTTGATAAGCTCTTTTCAAATTGTTCAGTATTTTAAACATTTTTAACTTCCGATTTCGGTGTAGTTAAGGGCCGCAGACGGTAGTATTGGAATTGACGTACCTTTTTTTGTCAATCGATTTAAATAACTAAATCACTATAAACTACTGTTTATCTGTCTATCTGCTCACTACTAGTGTCCACCAACTTTACTACAATACGAGTTCCTGTGTCGCGCCGTTGAAATTTCGAATCTTAAATCTTATCAGCTCAAATACAAACGACAGACAACTAGGCAAACCGACAAACAGTCAAGAAGACAAAATATCTAAAAAATCATTGTTTCGGGTCCCGTATTTTTTACTAAAAACCTTGGTAATGGTTCCTTCGTTACAAAAGCAAGATGATATTACATTGATACGAATAATGTATACAGCAAGAGTTATCGGTTAACATTTTTTACTTGAATTGAGTGTAATCGTATGGCCATGTTAATGTCCGATGCATATTTAATGCGGTTTTTATACCACGTCTAGGAGACGTTAGCGAACGTTAGTTTCACGGATTCAGTTTCCTCGGGGGCATAGATTAATTTGCAATACACGGCTTTAACGAACTCTTTTTTATGGAAGGAGACGAGCTCGAACTAACTAGGTTGTGGATGTTTTTTGTATTGAAGCTCACGGCGCGGTCGCGTGTTACGTTGCTGCTTTTTCTTTGAAGCGAGTAGCGTGAAGAAACTCGTAAGGGCATCGCGAGGAAGGGTGTAGGTGGGCAGTGACCCCTCGCTGCTCGGCGGAGGCAGGAAGGGTCGCCAGGTGCCCTCACATCTGCCGCGACCAGCTACACCCAACCTGGTTATATTCCAAGTGTATCAAGTTGTTTTGCTTCATTGATTCGAAGCTGTCATCGATTAAATTTCCATAATTATTCGGTAGCCTACAGCTCGTTAAACATTTTTTGTTAGGTAGGTTTCTACAATGACACTTTGGGTTAAAAGCAATAGAAGAACTTTCGAATTTAATTAATTATTACAACTAAAGTCAATTCAGGATTTGTTAGAAACTCCTTTAATTTTTTTCCAAAAACTAAAATTTATCCTAAGTATTCGACTGTTCAGTCTAAGTTTATAGAATATATTCTCAATTAATATGTGAGTTTTTGTAGTTATTGTCTCATTAAATAAATTTAAACAATCATTTTGAGTACTTACTTACTTTATATAGAAAGACCTAATTGTTTCTTTCAATCGGCCCGCGAGGAAGGGCCGACAAATCGTATAGGTAGGACAGAACAGATGCTAGCAAGAAGTTCGCAAACGAAAATTAAAGGTGTAGTTGACGATCCTTCAAGTTACCTCTGCACGGGCTGGCCGACTTGCGGATAAAAGTTTCAAGGCTAACAATAGGCTCCCTTTTTCGTCCGTGGCAAAATTGCAGCTGCGCTCTCACTTACAAGACGTAAGATGTAAATTAGCATTATTCGGGGCCCATTGTCCCGGGACTGCGCACAAAGATGACTGGAACGGTGTGCACAAATCTCGCAGCTGTTTGATTTAACTTCCTTATTCTTAACAACAATACAATTGAGGGTATTGTGCAAAAGTATCGGGGTTTTTTGCACGTTTACGCTCAAATTTTGATCGGTCACCAATGTTTTGATTCGTCGTACGTCCGAATATAATATCGTAGAGTTGATACCAGATGTGTCGGATCTCGGACATTTTTATTTTGTTTAGTATGATTGTAAGACATAAACAAAATGCAAGGACGCGCGAGATGCAAGGTGTCCGGCCACCTGTCCGCCGTGGGCTATTATCTCGCAACAGATGCGGTGCGCTCTACCTGCGCGCGGCGGCGTTTGCCAGCCTAAATATAACTTTCATGTAAATACCAATCACGCGATATCTTGTAAAGTTTATTTGTGTCGCAACTATTTGTCAGCACATCAATAACACTACTTTGTATAGGTATTAGTAAAGAAATACAGATAGGAATCTTTATTTGTCTAAAAGTATGACAAAAGTGACTTTTTTATTTTGACTCTTTGAAGTTTGTACCTAAGCCCCCATAAGTTGTTCGGCAACTATTGCTACCATATCTATCGACCTGCTGGTATTGCAGATGTCACGGGCAACTGGCAATACTTTCTGTCAGATTGTGTCCAAATTTTTTTTTCGCCTGGATAATTGATTTTAGTAGAATTGTCTCTCTATTCTATCTTTTGTCCACAGAAACAGAATTCCTTTTGGTTCCGCCATCGCTGATCGCCGCTGCTTGCATAACGGCAGCAGCCCGAGGCCTCCGCGTAAGGATGTCAGTGAGCGACCTGTGCGCCCTGACGAGGACCCCGCCGGCCGCCGCCGAGCTGGTGGCGCGCCACGTGGAGCGGGTGCTGGCCAGGGAGACGCAGCCGCAGGAGCCCCGCACCAGACACATCCAGCCCACCAAGCAATCCTCACAAGACCAGACCTCGCTCCCTAACACTCCTACTGATGTTCAAGAAGTCCGGTTTTGACGCAGACTATACTTTTTGTTTAAGTTCTAATGCCGTACCTAAATATTTAAAATGTCAAGGAGATTTTGGTTTGGTTTGGTTGCCAAGATATCGATGTAGAAACACGAGATAATCAAAATATTCTATTGAATTATTCGTATCGAAGTACAAATGTGCACAAGGTTACAACAAATTTAAAAAATATATATATAAAAAAACGAAAATATATATAGGTACCGAAAAAAATTGCTTGAAAAAATATCTGCGAAATCATAAATTGAGCGGTAGTAGAATGTAAGAAACAATTTACTTTTGAATGGATGTCCTAAAGAAACATCACGTCAATTGATCTCATCGGTACTAAAGAAGTGCCGTGGACCGGAATGAGTCGTGTTCTGCTGTCCCCACTGTTTTTTCCTCAGTGCACCTGGTGACCTGGCCCTGGGGTACGGTACACAAAAAGAGAGGTAGACATTTTTTTCAACGCACATTCTGATGATGTTATAGGATTGCTCATTGATCTCAAATTATTTTTATGTACAATTGCTATAGAATAGATGCGCGTTATTTATTATTAGGCGATTTGAACCTACTGATTTTGCCGAGTTAACACATTTGTTATATTTACAGGCGACGTCTTGTACATAAGATCTCCGCTGATCCAAAAAATAATATATAAGATTATTTATTATAAGCATTCTATCACAAGCATAATTGCTATGCCAGAAGCCAATCCAAGAAATGTTTCTTTTTGTTGTATTTTTATCTAAAGACATACGACAACATATTAGCACGTGACTATTGATGTTAGAGAAGAGTTCTAATATAGATATCATGTGAGTTATGTCATGTGAAAATGTTTTTGTGTGGTTTGTATGATGATAATTATTGTAAGATCTCAGTTTACAGCAAAATCCAAATGAAATGTCTGTATAGCGTAATTGTGTAGGTTTGCTAGCGAGATAAAATGTTAAAAATATGTAATATTTATTTAGGTCGATGTTAAGTTTTAGTAAATTCTAGTCAATGTTTACACATTCCTGTTTCGACCAAACTTAGATTAGATAGTTCGTAAGTATATATTGAAATGGCGTTTACTATGAAATGATTTGTGTTTGAACCGTTAAGTAAGCGGCGTGTAGCGTACAATAATACTCATTAAGTAGGCATTAATAGGGAATAGGAGGGGAAGTATGGAGGTTCTGATGCGACCGATGTACACGGGCGTTGTGTTGCGTCGTGCGGAGTGGTCGAGTGGTGCGCGCGGAGTGCCGGAGTGGCGAGGCGCGTCGATCGTTACGGCCGTTGATTAAACTAATTAAAACGGTCTAATAACCGAGCTTTCAAGTTTCCCTCGGATTGCCGTCGTAAGCTTTTATAAACTAAATTATTCATCATCTAGCCTATTCCGTTCCTTATTATACACACAATCCACCGGACTTATGTTCTATTCACACGTTCGACAGCACGACAAAATGTCGTGTCGCAAGTTTTAGTGACATCTTGACGCACATGTGAATTTAGTATAAATTTGCGCCTCCTAAAATCCACGGGCGACATTTGTCGTTGTCGCGCTGTGAATATACCTGCAGTTATGTTAGTTTAAATGTTACCGTCATTATAAAGTTTTTGAAAATTATATTTCAAATGTGTCGTCTCTTTTTTATTGTAATTATAACATCTATAGTTCAAGTACAATTATGTCTAACATCACAGTAACAAGAAATCTCAGTTTATAATAACCCATGTTGAAAGTTTATCAATTTTATTGTAACGGAACCACAATGAATTGTTTATATTTTGCTTTTGTATAGTTTTAGGATATATTAGTCTAATTTGTAGTTATGTTAAGGTAAAGATTTGTCGAATTTGTTGTAAAAAAATAAAAACAAATAAAAAGACCTCCAACAAAACTGTTGTAATTATTGAACCAAACTAATAGTGACAAATGTCATAACCTAACATCGTTAGTTAACATGTTCGATGCGGCATAGATTCTTCTATTCTTTTCATTCCAACGATACCAGGCGGATTATGCCTGGTCGTAAAACTTTTACCGTGGTCAGAGAGGACATATTCGACCCCGCAACTTTTACGAAAAGGTGACATATTATTAATTTAGTACAGTAACACATTCGATGTGGCGTACTATTTTCTATACTTTCCATTCCAACGATACCAGGCGGATAATGCCTGGTAGTAAAACTTTAACCGTAGTCAAAGAGGACATATTCGACCCCGCAACTTTTACGAAATGGCGACATATTATTATTTTGTGCAGTACTAGGTCTTAAAATCTAAAATTGAAATAAGATACCTCTGGAATCTTTTTAATAACACATTTTAGATTATATACATTTTTTTTACCTAGAATAAGTTAATGTTTGACATAGATACCTTTTATCATTCATTGTATCAATTCAAATTGAAATTGTATTCTCCCCACGGAAGAAAAATCTATGCGTTTCATTAGTCACACTGTAAGCGAGACGATGAGCAAGGCGTTTTAGATCTGGTCTCGCACTGAACGTGTTAATAGCTGGCGTCGGTCACAAATAAAGATCGTGTCGCTACTAAACTAATTATTGTCCGTCGTGACTTGACGTCTACGTGATCACTAATGGAAGAATATATGACAGCTTGTATGCTCCGGGAACCAGGTGAAGTAATCTTCATCATCGTTAGAAATACCTCTGCAGCCAATCTAGGCCTTGGTAATCAGTTGAGTTCCTGTCTAGAGTAAGTCGATAGTGGCAAAAGGCTTCATGTGTTTTATCCTTTCTTACTCATCATCATTGCAAACTATTACAGTCCCACCACTGGGCTCGATCTCCACTCACAATGTGAGACGTACGGGCCATAGTCCACCGCGCTGGATAAGTGTGGATTGAACGACTTCACACACCTTTGAGAACTTCATGGACAACTTTTAGGAGTGCAGGTTTCCTCACAATGTTTTCCTTCAAGTTAAGTGATAATCAATTTCTGATATGCTTTGACTTTATAAGATTATTTTTAATTTTAAGATGCCAGTTAGGATTCCGCGGCACCCTGTTCCTATATTTTAACCACCCTCCCGTACCACTGTATTTGGTAAACATTCACCGATACCTCGCATTTAATACATGGCCCACTAGAGAACTTAAAGATATTTTCTCCCTTAAACTCGGCGAGCTTCGTGCACTCTTCATTAATAACATTCCCTATGTTTTTTCTCTTTTGCCTATTCTTTAATTATTGTATAATAATATTATTAATTAGAACCACACTAGATTTAGATTATAAACCGATTGGTGCAAGTTCTATAAATAATAATATTTAGATAGGAAGTCACAATATCTTACATGTACGGAGTTTAAGGAACGTATTAATTAGAAACGATCACTCAGGTTTTTTGATACAAAATAGAACCCAAAATAAAAGAGTTTTTAAAAAGCTTGTATGATTGTTAGTACCGTTGTACTTCCTAATCTTAGAATCAGAATATTCGATTTGAATGCTGTTGTCACAGATGTATTGTTCTCTGTTTAATTTTGAGCGTATGAAACTTTTTAGTGTCGCCTCCGCGTGCGCGTTTTTGACAACAATTTGTCGACGAGCGGTGAACGCGGCGGTAGCGCGAATTGCGCCATCTATATTAAGCTGACAGAGTTACGAAGTATACTGCCGTTTCTACCGAGACTACTTTCATCTATGGGGATAGCGCAGTTCCGTGATTGTTATTTAGGGTGTCTTGTAGATGGCGCTCAGGGTAACCTTTTGAAAGATTTTTAATATTTAGAATTTTTTAACAGCCTTGTAGTTCGTGGATGGAAAAACTGTCGAAAATTGGATCGAAATTGCAAAATATTTTAGTTTATTTGGGTTATACAGTAAGCATTTGTATTCTAAACTTGATATTTTGGGGATAGTGTCCGTAAGTGAGTGACAAAATCAAATCTTTGGATAAGTTAGGTAATTATAAGTGTTCAAATTTAATGAAAATTGTAATTAGCGTACCTTTATTCACAAAAAAGTTAGAACAGAACGAACATGGCCTAAAGTGCCTAAAGTTCAAGAAAAAGATGGTACAGCCGTGCCTCTTTTTGCTTGACTAGGCGGGGGCACTGCCGTGTCTCAAACAAATACAAAAAATATATATTACATTTTATTTATAATAACATATTCATGAAATTTAGCAATTGTATAAAATTCCGAGCCCGTTTAGGAAGTTTAGATTAAACTAATGTGGATTTGATAGAGGTTTAACTGAGGCATTACAGTTATATGCGCAATATCACCTTCTTACATGGTTGTTTCCAAGTTTTTCAAGCATAACAAAGCCTGCTATATCACCCCAAAAAAGGTACAAATTTTAAAAACGCTCAAGCAAATTAATATTTATTTATTTTATATCGAGTGCCTGAATACAAATTTTGATGGTTATATTTTCGATAATGCGTTATTTAAACCGCTTCAAGCCTTTATTCATGTTAAAAAGTAGCTTTCTTTCTCAAGTTTTAGTGTGTTTAAGTTCCTCCAAAATGTTTCAGGTGTGAAAGCGTAACATTACAGCGAATTCAAGAAGAAAGTACTCCAGCGGGGAAGCTGATCTCGGAACACTGATCAGCGGGCCAAGAGGTGCCGAATAAGTCCTCTGACCATCAACTGTTCGTTCCTTTTTATTGTACCAATAAAATGAACATTATGACTATTACAACAATAGAAGATGCTCGAATGGGACATGGTAAATGTCAATAATTAATATAAATTTATAAGTATATAAAATTAAAAATTTACGTTTGCAAGCCCCGCAATTCAGTTGTTCTGCTTTGGCAATGGTACTAAACAACATAATTTAATATAAACATTAATGTGTGTTACTTGTGAGATATATAGTGTTTCCGTATGATGATCATTGGCATGCGACGACTGGTTGTTTTACAAGTAATGTTTTTGATGACATTAGTTTTGTAGAATCCACTAGAGGCGGCGAGGAAGTCATCGCGTAGACGTGGACAATAAATTTGATCAAGATCGATCCATCTCCTTATGAACACAACTGCTGGTACTTTGACTAACTAATGCTGTTACTATATGGATACTGTTTTATACTTTACTAGAAACTGCACTCGCTTCGCTTCGGGAGAAGAGTTGTTCGGTGGTTTAAGAGTTGCCATACTAATTAAAACTTATTACCCCTCGAAAAAAAAACAGTTTTCCAGGATAAAAATAATCCTATAGTCATTGTCCGTACATAAGCTACAAACATGCTAAATTTCATCTAAATTGGTCTATTAGTTTTGAAGTTGTCATACTAATATTAACATGTTATCCTGTGAGAACTAAGCCACTTCCTGGGATAAAACATATCCTATAACCATTCTCAGGTTTTAAGCTACGACTATACCGAGTTTCTTTGAAATCTGTCTAGTATTTTTTGCGTGAAACTCGAACAGACAAACTGACAGACAGATAGACAGACAATAAATCCAAAAAAATATGTTTTAGTCTCTATTTCGGTAGCAACAGCGGCCTGCATCGAAATTTTCTAAAAATATTTAATACATAATTGAGCCCGTTACTATTATTAGTATAGATATATGTATATATATATAACATAAACAGAGAGGAACGAAAGAAACAATCAAAGTAAAGATTAACATTAAAATAAAATGAAAAAAACTAAAGATGCATACATCTCATTTGAACTAATTAAAACAGTATAAATAACTAGCTGGCCCGGCAGACGTTGTCCTGCTCAATTAATTAAAATGTTTTAACCAGCTGTGTCCACGAATCCTATGCACGGGATTCG